>JAGFNQ010008056.1:0-59023 GCA_024364735.1 Boesenbergia rotunda
AACATGACAATTTTATTCAAAATTGGGAAATTAAATTACAACAACTAACTTTAAATTGGACATCTCCCCGAGGCTCAATCCAAAGTAAAGAATTTTGTTGATAATTAAAAACCAATTCGAATTTAATTGTCAATTAATTGTCCATAAATTTGTCTAGACTTTCTTGAAAGAAAGTGCTCAAAATTGCAAGATTTCATATAGGTTTTCAGAATAATTGTAAGTTTTTGGTATAAAGAAAACTTACATATTTCCAAAATTGGAAAATTTCTAAAATAGAAAATTTCCAAAATTGAAAAGTTTCCAAAGATGGGAAGTTTTCACAATTATCATAAAATTTCAGAAACTAGGATATTTCAAAAGTTTGCAAAATTTCATGAGGATTTCCAAACTTAGAAATTCCTAAATCTAAAATTTATTATAATTGGAAAGTTTCCATAATTGAAATTTTTTTCCAAAATTGAGATCATGACAAAGTTTTCCGCAAAACAATTATATGATTATGTCGAACACTAACCGGCTCTGATACCACTGTTGGGACCGGGTGCATGTTGACAAGGATACGGGTTCATAAATTTTAAAAATTTTACGTGCAGCGGAAGAATTAGCATAAAATAATTTCTTAAATTATTTTAACCACGTATCTAGCATGCAACCTTATGATGTGTGGACATGATCATAAATTAAAACTTTGCGGAAAAGTAAACTAATTTACTAAGTACCTCGCGTAACTCGAAATAAGGGACGAGATCCAACCGTAGCGTCCCTTGGAAGCTCCGCCTCTATTCGCGTCCACGCCGAGTTCTCTTCGGGATGACTTCGCAAAGTCACGAGTTTTGTGCCGACAAGAACTACTAGATTCTCTAAAGGCACAACTAGAAGATCAAGAGAGAAGAAAGGAAACTAACCACCAAGTAACGGAATCAAAATTCCGGGAAGAGAGAAGTTGTGACCCGCTTCTTCTTCTTCTTCTTTGGCTCCTCCTTGGTTGATGTTGCTCACGCCAACCCTAGAAGTGGAGGATGGTGCGCCGGCCCTAAGGTGAGCAAGGGGCGCCGGCCCTAATATGAACAAGGGGCGCCGGCCCTAAGGGGAAGAGAAAGGGAGAGAATAAGAGAGAGAGGGAGAGAATTAATCTCTTAATTACTCAATTAATTCCAATTCAAGGCTAGCCTTTGGTTCCTTTATATACTAGCCTCTCCCTTGCCAAGTCTCCCTCTTAACGGAATTTTCATAAGAAATTTATCCTATAAATTCTCTTATGAATTATTCTGTTTAAGCCAAGTTTTATTATAACTAACTTTATAATAAAACAAATACTTCTCTCTTTTAATTATGGAATAAAATTTGTATAAAATTTTCTTATCATGGATAAATCAATTCATAATTGATTTTACAAATTAAAATTAAACCAATTCATGGTTCATTTTAATTTTCATAAAAAGAATAAATTTCTACAAATTTCTTTATAAATCTCTTTATATAAATTTCTTTATATATCAATTTATTTATCCATAATTTTATAAAACAAATCGCGCTAGATTTATTTTATTAATTAAACCAAATAAATTGGTTTCTCCCCTTTGTATTGGCCAGCCAAACCAAGAGGGTGGACACCCTCTTTGGCCAGCCAAACCGAGCCGAACCCATCGCGTATTAAACTCATTTAATTCGCCCAATAAGCCTTCAAAAGAATTAGCCATTTTTAGCTTCTATTGTGCCTCTGATAAATTCAAGTTCGACTTATTTCTCTTGATCGGAAAATCTAATTTTCAACTCGTTTTAAATCCCTCAGATTACTCGTAGTGCGTGTGACTAAATAGGCTTTCGATTTATGTTAGCCGTCTATAATTAACCAATTATAGAACGATCATGAGTGGCACCTAGTAGTACATCATGACCCCCAATTAATCGAAAGATCAACGGTTGACCTCAGAAATATTTCTGAAACCCTTCAGCAGCTCTAATGAATCGTGCCTCATTCCCTTCACCATCTTATACCCACTTGGTTCAGGACATGGTCTGTTTGTGTCAGTCCCCACTAGACTGACTACGTCACACCTAGCCCAAGTAGTGTCTTTCTCATCCTTTGGATTTCTAATTACTCTCATGTATTTAAGAGACTCATACTCTAAACATGATATGCTCTGGCCAGAGGCTTTGAGTAACAATCCGACGATAGACCTGGGTATACATCTCCTCGCAAGGAGTGGTGAATCCTTTGTAGGCTGTTCAAACATCTTCGGGCACTTCAGCTTATACCCAATCATCCTGGGTCCACACCTCCTTGGAGATGCTTGCTTAAGATGTTAAAGTATAAGTCTCCATGACCAAGATGACTTGAACACCGCAAGTCAAAGGAACATCGCACTTAAGCTGCAGTAAGAACTTCATTGACATATCTATATGTAGATTACCATATGAAGTTTTACGGCTAGTCACTCCAATGAACTAGTTCCCTTAACTAGCATCCATGTTTATCTCCGGACATCCCAATGTCACCAGCCAGTGAGAATCAGCTGATTAGAGAATAACCCACGCTAGTCTCAACAGAATTGATAGTGTCCATTTTTATCAATTCATCGACTAGGGATATTTTCAATACTTCACAATTGCACATTTAGAGATAATCACTAGTTGTGATCCCATCACAAATTCTCTTATGCTGTGAATTGTATTGCGAACATTCAGTAGATGAGTTTAAGATCCCAATCAAATACACAAACATGTATACTCAAATAGTGAATTATCATTTATTAAAATAAATGTTTACAATCATAAGGCGATTGCCTTAGGACACTTCTCTCATATCACTAACAAAAAGGATCTTAAGATATATTAAGGGTACACTTAATGTCGGTCTTTGGTATCCTAGAACTCCAAACATTGAACTATTTGGATACACCGACTCCAATTATGCGGGTTGCAAATTAGATAGAATGAGTACTTGTGGTGGGTGTCAATTTCTTAGTTCATCCCTAGTTAGTTGGAGTAGTAGAAAATAACCATGTGTGGTCTTATCAACAACCGATGCCGAATATGTAGCAATGGGTGGTTGTGTGTCTCAATTACTTTGGATCATGCATACCTTAGAAGATTATGAGTTTCATTACTCCAAGGTCAAGGTGTTATGTGATAATGTGAGCATTATTAATTTGATTAAAAATCCGGTGCATCACTCTAGGATAAAACACATTAAAGTGAAGCATCACTTCATTACGGATCATGTGGCAAGGGGAAACATAGAATTACATTATGTTGAATCAAAGTCTAACCTTGCCGACATATTTACTAAGTCTCTTCCCGAAGCGGAGTTTACATCTCTTAGAAGAGGACTTGGTATGTGTTTTGTAGAATGATAGAATTGGCCTTGGAGCAATGCAATAGGGAGGTAGTGCTTGAACCATTGGGATGATACAAATGATTCACTTATGCTTGTAGCATATTGTTGGGTTGTTGGATGTATCACATTATTGAAAATAGACCAACTATGAGGAAAGTAAATGTTTAATTAATGAACATCTTGCCCAAAGATCATAGATGGACATTTTAAATAATTTGAAAATATTTCTGTGTTTTATTTACTATGACATAAAATTGTGAAACACATCATTTCAAAACAAGGAAGAAAGTTTGATACAAAATTGAAGTTTTTCAAAGGTTTTGAGTTTTTGTCAAAAAGTCAAACATGTTTAGATTTTTCATGAAGTCATATTTTTCTCTGCTAGAATACATCATATGAAACATGTTTGCAATTTTTTGTGATTTTTTGAATTTTGTGGAATTAATGGTGCATTTCTGAAATTCAACCCAGAATATGAAAAATCCAGACTGAGATGTATCAGTCGACTACCCCTGGGGGCAATCGACTGATCTTTCTATGAATTGGTTGAAAGAAGGGACCAGTCGACTGATACCTGTCTCAGTCGACCGGTACTTCTGATTTCAGAATTCTGGGATTTTTCAAAAGGTAAGAAGTATCCCTAATTGATGCCATTGGTTATTATTGCTTCGGGCAATCCTAATGATGGTGTCAAAGGGGGAGAATTGAGTGGTTTAAGTTAGTGTTTGTAACTTAACTGATGATTTATGCAAATTGAAAATTGGGTGTGAGGGCATAGTTTAAGGGGGAGGTTGCCTCATGTTTTTGCTGTCTATAATTTTCAATTGTTGATGTTTTATCTAACATAAACATATTGTCACACATTAAAAAAGTGGAGATTGTTGAGGCAATCGACCCAAGTATGATCGGAAGGATCATAGTTTTGATGTATGTGTGTGCCAATATGGTTAAGTTAGGGTGTTATGTTGTTTTGATATGTGTGATTGAGTTTTGTAGAATTTGGTGAGTCACACATGGAGTATGCATCCGAGGGACGAGAGCCGAGGGAAGAGGACTCCAAGGGCAAGCCGGGGGAGGTGGACTTCAAAGGGCAAACGTGAAGGATGGCATGGAGGCAAGCCGAGGGCTTATGTGCGCATCCGAGGGACTGCAACCGGTGGAAGAGGACTTCAAGGGGAAAGCCAAGGGAGTGGACTTGAAGGCATACGTGAAGGGTGGTTTTCGGAGTGAGTGAGAGTGAAAATGTAAGCTGGGCAGTCAACAGATCAGTCGATTTCCAGCGGGGAACTCGAACTCATAGAAAGATCAGTCGACTAGTCCATGACCAGTCGACTGTTCAGGTCGAAAACTAATCGTTGGGCTAGCCGCTGCCGTGTGATCAGTCGACTGCCCTGGGGACAGTCAACTGGTATCGGGCTGGACAACTTAAGGAGCTGTCCTCTACTCTATTTATAGGGAGATTTTTGAGCAGGTCAAGGTTGCGGTTATGGTGTGTAGAATTGTGTCCCAAGTGCTCAAAATCTCCAACTCTTCCTCTCACTTTCTTTTCAACTTTATAAAGAGGTAGAGTACCATTTGTGAAGGTTTCTCCACCTTGAAGGAGACATTCATAGTGGAGCTCGTGCGTGTGGTGTGGATCCTTGGACTAGTCACCTCTTTAAGGTGGATACCAAGTAAATCAGGGGGTTAACATTGCTTCTACTGTTTTTATTGATTTTGTTTTGTGTTTAGCTAATATCTTTGTAGACAAAATCCAAAGAAAGCTATTCACCCCCTCTAGCTTGACGCCATGATCCTAACAATTATCGGGGTCCAATTAATTAATTATCAACAATAATTAACAAATAATTATGAACATGATAATTAATTAATCTACACATAAAATGATAAAACTAATCAAGGAAACCAAGAGAGAAATATACCTCTCTTTACCTCATAGTCTTCTACTTTATGCCCCTTCCCTCTTGGACGTCGTGTAGGCGATGAGTTACCAAGAACCAGAATCACCAAGGCACTCCAAATAATCTCTTCTTCACACGCCTAGCAAAACCCTAGAAAAAGGGCTCACTACTGGCCAATGCTTCTCCTCTCTTCCTTGCGCTGCCGGCCTCCAAGAGCTCCCAAGCTCACCAACCACAAGGAAGCACCTGAGAGGAAGATGAAGAAGAAGAAGAGAAACAAACCTCTCCTTTGCCAAAAACAACCAGCCGAACCCCTACTCTTCCTCTTTACTTGCGGTACCAACCTCACCAAGTCAAAGGAGCTTTCTCTCCTCAACCGAGGCGTTTCCTCTCCCACTTCTTGCTGCCGAGCACCACAAAAGGAAGAGGAAGACTTCTCCTTATCCTTGTGAATTCCGGCCAAGAGGTGGAGAAGAAGGGAGGAAGAAAAGAGATGGTGATCCTCTCTTTTGCCTTGCGCCGGCCGGTTGCCCAAGGAGAGAGAAGGAGAGGGAGAGAAGGAAAAGCCTTGGTTTGGATGATTAATTTGATTTGCCTTGGTTTCATGATTCAATGGGGTATATATAGGGCTAAGTTAGGGACCAAGAGGAGGAGTTGGGTCTTAGCCTGCTAATGGATCCAAATCTGATCCATTAATGAAGATCCATTCCATTCCATTAAAGGATCTCCATTGAACTTCCTCACCAACCCCCATATTTTCATATAGGCTCCACCTATTATGAGTGCATCCATCTCCCCATGTTTAAGATATCGAATGCCCGCCGATTAATTTAAATTACTGACAATTTTAATTAATCAACTTATAACTCTTTGACTAGTACCACTCTACCTTATCATCATATCAGATCAAATCCACCTGCAGGGTTTAATATGATGAACCTAATGAGCTCATCAAGGGGGCATCATCATCCTGACTCACCAGGACACAGATTCCGTCAATAATCAACGACACACCATATAATTAATATTATTTCCCAACTTACCGGGCCTATCGATTTAACAGAATAAATCTCGCCCATTGATAAATCAAAGAAATAAAATACTAAATATACATGCCCGTTATTATATCAGGATTTAGAGATTGTACTCCATAATAATCTGAGGTTCGATCCAATTATTAAGTCAATATAAATTAGATCACCTTTATTTTGGTCCTGCTCAATACACACAAAGTGCACTAGTGTAATTCTATGGTCAAGATAAACCACACCTAATTACACTACAACCATCCCGATGGTTTGTCCAATTCCATCTCGGTTGTGAGCCTCTTCTTATAGAGTGCAAGGGACTGATAACATGATCTTTTGTGCGTCACCACACACCATGTTATCTACAATGTAAAGTATGATACTGTTATGCATATACTAATTTAAACATGCAAATGTGGATGTTTATATAAAAGGACAAGTCTTTTAGTACACATCCTAGCAATATTTCCTCTCTTTCCCCTTTAGAAAATATTTTTGAAAAGAATGCATAAAGCTCCCCCTAGATTAATGATTTTCCCCCTGAAGCTTTCGTAAACATACAGTTTTTCAAAAAAAAACCTTTTGATTGAGTATACCCTTTTTGAGGAAGAGGTTGAAGTCTTTTTTAAAATGAGAAAGGTCACAGAAAGTTTTTAGACTTTGTTTTTAAAACAACGCCCCTAAAAAAATGTCCCTTTTTTAGAAATATAACTTAGCTTTTGAAAAGAGAATTTTTCAGCTACTTTGAAAAACTGAGTCTTGAAGAACTTTTGAAGTTTGGAAAAATTAAGACCCCTTTTGAGAAAAATTTGTTTTGAAAAAAAATTTAACTATACACTTTACAAAAAAAAACATAAAAACTTTTGAAGTTGGAAAAATTAAGACACCTTTTGAGAAAAATTTGTTTTGAAAAAAAATTTAACTTTACATTTTTAAAAAAAAAATTTAACTTTACTTTTTCTTTTTACTCTCCCCGTTTGCCATATATCAAAAAACATATTTGAAGAAATAAATAGTGTATCAGAGCCAGTTTATTTTGTAGAACTGAATTTTGAACACATATGAGCTAAATTGAACCAATCCTAGTGAGTCCAAGCAAAAAAAACCAAATAAACTAAATTGAGCTCGTTTGGTTTCTGCCTAACCCAGTTAGCTACTTACTAATTGTAGCCACACGACCCCTCTAGCCCCATTAGGCAGCTCTCTAGGCCGTGCCCTACATAAAAAGGTGTCATTTTATATAACGACCTCGACCTCTCTGGTCTCCGCATGCAACCCTCTAGGCCGGCGACCCTACGGTCTTCCCATTACCAGTTCATTTAAGATCCTTTAGTGAAATGGATCTTAATTAATGGATTGATTTTAGATCCATTAGTGGGCTAAAATCCAACTCCTCCTCTTGGTCCCTATTGTAACCTTATAAATATCCCATGAGCCATCAAGAGCAAAAACCCTAGGTCTTACTATTATCTCCTCTCTCTCCCTCTTTCTTTGAGTGTGCGGTGCCGACCATCCAAAAAGACCTCGCTGTGTTTGCTTCAATTGTGAACAGCAAGTCGCTACGGTTTCTTCAATTGTGGGCTGCGGTTTCTTCAATTGAGACACCAGCGTCTTCTTCAATTGTGGATAGCAGAACGTGGACAACAGGTCTTCTCACGCTGTTGCTGGCTTCTCTATGCGTGGACACGCAGCAGTGGAGATTGCTAGCTTCTTCCCAGCATGAGACACGCTGTTGCTGGCTTCTCCGTGCGTGGACATGCAGCTGTGGAGATTACTGGCTTCTTCCATGGGTGGGATACGCTGTTGCAGTGGTTTCACCATGCGTGGACAGCTGTGGTTGGCTGGTTGCTCTCTATGCATGGATAGCGTGCAAACGGAACAGCAGCTCGGGTAGAAGGGAAAAGGGAGAAGGAAGAGGGGAGATCATCTCCTTCTTTGCTTGGTGCAAGCGAGAAGAGAAAGTAGGATTTTGATGGCTTCGGTTCTTGATAGATCGTCGCCCACACGACGTTCAAGAAGGGGAGGGTCATACAGTAGAAGGCTACGAGGTAAAAGGGAATGTACAATTCTTCCTTAGCTCTTTATGTTTTATTGTGCCTTGTTTATTTGTCTCGTCATTTCATGTGAGTTATTTAATTATTTTGATTGTATATCATAGCCAATAATTAATTAACAAGACCCTGACCATAAACACAAAAGTCGGCGATCCACTCGTCGCCTTTTCCGCGATCGAACGGTCAAGCAAATTACAAGGCCGATTTTTATAATTGGCCGAGATGTAATTTGGATCATTCGATACGGCACGAAATGGTCGTTGGGAGATGGGTCTCCATTCGGATTATTTTTAATTCGTAGACATGGAGAGGTCTCTCAATGACGACCAAGTATTCGCTTAGGAAATCCGCTAAGTCATACCCAACAATTGGTATCAGAGCTGAGGTTTCCGGCTTTGTGTGTGTAAGGATTGGTTAATTTTTTGCATTTTCATACATTTTATTTTCCTGGATGATATGTGGATGTGCGTAGGCTAACTTTGTGTTGCAGGCACTAGATTCCAACTTATCATGACCAAAAAATTGATGTGTGTGATGGATGTGCAAATTATCGTAATTAATTAATCCTCGAGGTTGACGAGGCTATGTATTTAATTTTTGTAATTAAATATGACACATGTTTAGCTGAGCTATTTATTTTACTTTCGATCTAATTTTCATTTACACTCCTTTGTGGAGTATAAGATCGATGATGTAAATAATTAGCTAGTCATTTCGGCTCGGAGATCCCTCAAGGTGGCTTGCGAATAGGGAAGGGAGGAGCGGACGAAGTGACGACATGACTGGAAGCGCATTAGAGACCAAGGGCCATGAATGTTGGAAAATTTAGGATTTTCTGTATTTTTCATATGTTGGTTATGTGCTTGTTGTTAGTTAAAATTCCTCGAACTAAATTACTAAGTGGGAGAGGGATTCTAAGGGTCTCATGGCTTCTATTACAATCCGATAATTGATGCGAACAAGTCTGCGCGTCGACTCTGAGTGCCTTCCTCCCCATCGGATGGACTTGTTCTGTGGATCACTGGGTCGGAAAAGACTATAGAAAATTGTTACAGAGCGTGTGTACTTCCCCATCGAAAGGCACATAATCGGAAATAATTTTCTTAGTGTCGTGTAATGGTGATCACTTAGATGTGAATAATAGTATCCTCCCCATTGGAGTCACTGCTATTATTTTGCAGAGCCGAAGTGAACCAACTGTTGATCTCACTTGTCATAAAGTTAGGTTGACAATATAGTAAGATTGATGCGTAAAACCTCCTCTTACGAATGTAAGGATTCGTATACGTCCACACCATCGTGGCATGCGAATTTCTCGATGTATAGGGGTGTTGGTTGATTTCGAAATTTATTATTTTGAGGAATCAATTTATTTTCGATTTCTAAAGTAGTATATGTTGTGATTTTTAGGATTTTCAAACTAGCCTTTAATCCACTAGCGACCATACTTAAGGAAAATAAACATACTAACCCCAAATTACAAAGACTGGAAAAGAAACCTGAACATTGTCCTTACTGCTGAAGAGTATAAATATGTGCTCTTCGAAGGGTATCCTGAAAATGATGGCCCACCTCAATGAGATTGAGGATCTTGGAGGACAAATCGATGGGGAAACCTCGGTCGATATAATACTCCAATCTTATCCTAGGAGTTTTGAGCAGTTTTGACTCATCTATAACATGAATAAGCATGAGTATACATTAGGGGAACTCCTGGGAGAACTCAAGGCGGCAGAGGGACTGTTTCGTCAGACATCGTAGGCCTTGGTAACTCAGAAGGTTTCTAATTCTATGCCGAAAGGCAGGAAGAAGAAGAAACAAGGTGGGTTCAAAAGGCGGATAGATCGCAGGGACCATGACCTGGTGTGAAGAAGCCGAAAGGCAAGTGCTTCACTAGCCGGCAGGCCGGACATTGTAAGGCAAACTGCCACCATCGTCAAGAGAAAGGTATATCTTTTTCTTTTATCGTTGTAATATGTTTAGCGGTGTTATCTACTGGTACCTGGTGTGTAGATACGGATGCCACTAAACATGTCTACAATTCTTTGCAGGGGTTCCAGGAATCCCAACGACTAGCTAAGGAAGAAATTATCGTCTACATGGGATATGCTGCGGAGGTGGCGACTATTGCAAAAATGGAAAGTTTTCACAATTATCATAAAATTTCAGAAACAGAGATATTTCAAAAGTTTGCGAAATTTCATGAGGATTTCCAAACTGTGAAATTCCTAAATCGAAAATTTACCATATTTGGAAAGTTTCCATAATAGAAAATTTTTCAAAATTGAGATCATGATAAAGTTTTCCGCAAAATAATTATATGATTATGTCGAACACAAACCTCGGCTCTGATACCACTGTTGGGACCGGGTGCATGTTGACATGGATGCGGGTTCATAATTTTAAAATTAATTACGTGCAGCAGAAGGTTTAGCATAAATAATTTCTCTAATTATTTAACCACACATCTAAGCATGCAATTTTATCTTGTGTAGACATGATCATATATTTAAAATTTTGCAGAAACCTAAACTAATTTACGTATTACCTCATGTAACTCGAAGGAAGGGACGAGATCCAACCGTAAGCGTCCCTTGGAAGCTCCGCCTCTATTCGCGTCCACGCTGAGTATATTCGGGATGACTTCGCAAAGCCACGAGTTTCGTGTTCTCGAGAACTACCAGATTCTCCGAGAACGCGACGAGAAAAACCAAGAGAGAAGTCGGAAGACTAACCATAAAAGGATGGCCGACTGGTGCTCCTTCTTGGGGCTGGTTGGCGCACGGCAAGAAGGGGAGAAGAGAAGGAGAGAAAGAGAGAGAGAGCCTATGCCTTCGTCTCTTCCATTATCACTCAAGCCTTTCCTTGGGTCCTTTATATAGTGTCCTCTCAACCATCAAGCCTCTCAAATATCGAATAACTTATTCCATCATGCCATGTTTGATTTTATATCATGATTAAAATCATATTTTAATTCATGATAAAAAATCAATCAAGTCTCTTCTCTCCTGTGGAATAAATTTCCTTATCATGGTAAATCAATCCATGATTGATTTTATAAAATAAACCAATCCATGGTTCATTTTAATTTCTATGAAAAATAAACCAAACATTGGTTTATTATATAAACATTTATATCATCCATAATTTTATAAAACAAACCACAATTGGTTTATTTTATAAATTGAACCAAAACTTGGTTCTCTCCCTTTGTTGTGGCCGGCCAAGCAACGAGGATGGAGGCCCTCTTTGGCTGGCCCATCCAAGCCACGCCCCAATGAATTAAACTTATTTAATTCATCTATTAAGTTTTCAAAAGACTTAGCCATTTTACGCTTCCGATACGTCCCTGAAAAATTCAGATTATACTTATCGTTTGGCTCAACCAAACCTAATCTCTCTTGATTGGAAAATCCAATTTTTAACTCGTTCTAAATCCCTCGGATTACTCATAGTGCGTGTGACTAAATAGACTTTCGATTTATGTTGGCCGTCTATAATTAATCAATTATAGAATGATCATGAGTGGCACCTAGTAGTACATCATGATCCCCAATTAATCGAAAGATTAACGGTTGACCTCAGAAACAATTCTGAAACCCTTCAGTAGCTATAATGAATCGGGCCCGATTCCCTTCACCATCTTATACCCACTTGGTTCAGGACATGGTCTATGTGTGTCAGTCCCCACTAGGCTGACTACGTCACACCTAGCCCAAGTAACGTTTTCTCGTCCTACGGATTCTAATTACTCTCATGTATTTAAGAGATTCATACTCTGAACATGTCATGCTCTGGCCAAAGGCTTCAAGTAACAATCCGACGATAGGCCTCGGGTATACATCTCCTCGCAAGGAGTAGTGAATCCTTTGTAGGTTATTCAAACATCTTCGGGCACTTCGGCTTATACACAATCATCCTGGGTCCACACCTCCTTGGAGACGCTTGCTTAAGATGTCAAAGTATAAGTCTCCATGACCAAGATAACTTGATCACCGCAAGTCAAAGGAACATCGCACTTAAGCTACGGTAAGAACTTCACTGACATATCTATATGTAGACTACCATATGAAGTTTTACAGCCAGTCACTCCAATGAACTAGTTCCCTTAACTAGCATTCATGTTTATCTCCGAACATCTCAATGTCACCAGCCAGTGAGAATTAGCTGATTAGAGAATAACCCATGCTAGTCTCAACAGAATTGATAGTGTCCGTATTTATCAATTCATCGACTAGGGAAAATTTCAATACTTCATAATTGCACATGTAGAGATAATCACTAGTTGTGAATTCATCACAAATTCTCTCATGCTGTGAATTGTATTGCGGGCATTCAGTAAATGAGTTTAAGATCTCAATCAAATACATAAACATGTATACTCAAATAGTGAATATTCATTTATTAGACTAAATGATTACAATCATAAGGCGATTGTCTTAGGACACTTCTCTCATATCACTAACAAACTCCGACTTGGCCTAATGCCAATCGCTACGGTACCCAATACCACAGGCTCTAACATGTCCCTCAAACTTGCTTTGAGGCAAGGCCTTAGTTAAAGGATCTGCTAAATTCCTTTCAGTGGGAAATTTCTCAATTTGTATATCATTCCTACTTATAATCTCTCTGATCAGATGATAGCAGCGAAGCACATGTTTGGATCGCTGATGAGACCTTGGTTCCTTTGTTTGTGCAATAGCTCCATTGTTGTCGCAGTAAACCGGTATTGCTTCATCAATGGTTGGAACTACACCAAGTTCTGAGATAAATTTTTTGATCCAGACTGCTTCCTTTGCTGCTTTCGAAGTTGTAATATATTCCGCTTCCGTGGTAGAATCCGCTACGGTGTCTTGCTTGGAACTCTTCCAACTTATTGCGCCTCCATTCAAAATAAATACGTATCCGGACTGAGATTTGGAGTCATCCTTATCTGTCTAAAAACTGGCATCTATATACCCACGTATTACTATATCACCTTCTCCATATATTAGTAACACATCCTTAGTGTTTCTTAAGTACTTGAGGATTGTCTTAACAGCCGCCCAATGATCCATTCCTGGATCAGACTAGTATCTGCTTGTGACGCTCAGAGCATACAATACATCGGGCCTAGTACATAACATAGCATACAAGATATATCCTATCGCGGATGCATAAGGAATCTTATTCATGCAAATCCTCTCGTCTTCTATGAGCGGACACATAGACTTCGAATGGTTGATCCCATGCCTGATGGGAAGGTAACCTTTCTTGGATTCCGACATGCTAAACCTTTTTAACACTCGGTCTATATATGTAGACTGTGAAGGCCAAGCAATCGTTTTGATCTATCTCTATAGATTCTAATCCCAAGGATATAGGTTGCTTCTCCTAGGTCTTTCATGGAGAAAGTTTTGGACAACCAAATTTTAACTGACTGTTAGACTGATATATCATTTCCAATAAGTAATATGTCATCGACATATAACACTAGGAATACGACTGCACTCCCACTAACCTTCTTGTACACACAAGGTTCGTCAGGATTTTGTGAGAAATCAAACTCTTTGATTGTCTCATCAAAATGGATGTTCCAGCTCCTGGATGCTTGCTTTAGTCCATATATGGATCGTCGAAGCTTCCATACTTTGGTTTTATTAACCGATGTGAAACCTTCAGGTTGTATCATGTATATATCCTCAAGCAAGTTTCCACTAAGGAAAGCTGTTTTCACATCCATTTGCCATATATCGTAATCATAATGAGCTGCTATAGCCAGGAGCATCCGAATGGATTTAAGCATAGCTACTGGCGAATAGGATTCGTCATAATCAATTCCTTGATTCTGACGATATCCTTTTGCCACTAATCTAGCCTTAAAGGTAATAACATTACCTTCCATGTCGATTTTCTTCTTGAAAACCCACTTGCACCCTCTGGGCTTAATCCCTTCAGGTGGGTTAACCAAGTCCCATACTTGATTTTTGTACATGGAATCCATTTCCGACTTCATGGCTTCAAGCCATTTATCCCTTTCTGAATTTTTCAGAACATCTTCATAACTGATAGGTTCGTCATCGTTAATGAGTAACACGTCGTTCGATTCACATATGAGAAATCCGTATCTCTTTGGAATATTGCGTGTCCTATCAGATCTATGAAGAAGTGGTGTTGTTTTAGGTTCAACTGATAGCTCATCATTATGAGTTATTGGTTATGGGTCTAGATTAGGTGTCTCTGTAATGTCTATTAGAGTTTCTTGAACTTCTTCAAGTTCAATGCTACTCCCACTGTTTTCTTGTAAAAGAAATTCTTTTCTAGAAATACAGCATGCCTTGAAACAAATACCTTTTGTTTCAAGGGATGATAGAATTGGTAACCTTTCGTTTCCTTAGGGTATTCAATAAATAGACATATATCAGACTTAGCATCCAATTTGTCTGATACAGTCCGCTTTACATAAGCAGGACAACCCCATAGCTTTAGGTGAGATAAATGAGGTTTCTTACTATTCCACATCTCATATGGAGTAGTAGAGACTACCTTGGTCGGGACTTTGTTTAGTAAGTAAACAGCTGTCTTAAGCGCATAGCCCCAAAAGGATTTTGGAAGAGTTGCATGATTCATCATAGATCTAACCATGTCCATCAAGTTTCGGTTATGCCTCTCAGATGTTGGGACCGGGTGCATGTTGATATGGATACGGGTTCGTAATTTTAAAATTTAATTACGTGCAGCGGAAGATTTAGCATAAATAATTTCTCAAATTATTTTAACCACGTATCTAGCATGCAACCTTATGTTGTGGAGACATGATCATACATTCAAAATTTTGCAGAAAGTAAACTAATTTACTTAATACCTCATGTAACTCGTAGAAAGGGACGAGATCCAACCGTAACGTCCCTTGGAAGCTCCGCCTCTATTCGCGTCCACGCCGAGTTCTCTTCGAGATGACTTCGCAAAGCCACGAGTTTCATGCCGACAAGAACTACTAGATTCTCCAAAGGCACGACTAGAATGTCAAGAGAGAGAGATGGAAAACTAACCACCAAACGAAAACGGAATCAAGATTCCGGGAGGAAGGAAGGAGTCGCGACCCGCTTCTTCTTCTTCTTCGGCACCTTCTTGGTGGAGGTGGCTCACGGCAACCCTAGGGGAGCCCTCTAGGGCCGGCGCCTACTAGAGGAGGGAGAGGGAGAGAGGGAGAGGAAGAGAGGCTAGGCAAGAATCCTTGATCTCTTGAATTAATTTTCAAGCCTTGCCTTTGCACCTTTATATAGTAGCCTCTTTATCGCCAAGTCTCCTTTTAACGGAATACATTTTTCATAATAAATTTATCTTATAAATTTTTCTATGAATTATTCCGTTATGCCAAGTTTTTATTATAATTTAATTTATAATAAAAACAACCATGTCTCCCCTTTTATTATGGAATAAAATTTTACAAGAAATTTGTTATATAAATTTTTCTTATCATGGAAAAATCAATTCATAATTGATTTTAAAAAATAAAATAAACCAATCCATGGTTCATTTTAATTTCCATAAAAAGAATAAATTTCTATAAATTTCTTTATATAAATTTCATTATCCATAATTTTATAAAACAAATCACGCTCAATTTATTTTATAATTTAAACCAAGCAATTTGACATTTTAAGCTTCCGATGCGTCTCTGATAAATTCAGATTTGACTTCTCTCACTTGATCGGAAAATCCAATTTTCAACTCGTTTTAAATCCCTCGGATCACTCGTAGTGCGTGTGACTAAATAGGCTTTCGATTTATGTTGGCCGTCTATAATTAACCAATTATAGAATGATCATGAGTGGCACCTAGTAGTACATCATGATCCCCAATTAATCGAAAGATCAACGGTTGACCTCTGAAACTATTCTGAAACCCTTCAGCAGCTATAATGAGTCGTGCCTCATTCCCTTCACCATCATTTACCCACTTGGTTCAGGACACGGTCTATGTGTGTCAGTCCCCACTAGGTTGACTACGTCACACCTAGCCCAAGTAATGTCTTTCTCGTCCAATGGATTCTAGTTACTCTCATGTTTCTGAGAGATTCATACTCGGAACATGTCTATATGTAGACTACCATGTGAAGTTTTACAGCCAGTCACTCCAATGAACTAGTTCCCTTAACTAGCATTCATGTTTATCTCCGGACATCCCAATGTCACCAGGAAGTGAGAATCAGCTGATTAGAGAATAACCCATGCTAGTCTCAACAGAATTGATAGTGTTCGTATTTATCAATTCATCGACTAGGGACAATTTCAATACTTCACAATTGCACATGTAGAGATAATCACTAGTTGTGAATTCATCACAAATTCTCTCATGCTGTGAATTGTATTGCGGACATTCAGTAAATGAGTTTAAGATTTCAATCAAATACACGAACATGTATACTCAAATAGTGAATATTCATTTATTAAAGTAAATGATCACAATCATAAGGCGATTGCCTTAGGACACTTCTCTCATATTACTAACATCAGATACAGCATTATGCTGTGGTGTATATGGCGGAGTCCATTGAGACAATATCCCATTGTCCCTAAGATAATCTTGAAACTCTTGACTTAAGTATTCACCACCCCGATCGGATCGAAGTATCTTAATACTTTTGCCAAGCTATTTCTCTACTTCACTTTTGAACTCTTTGAATTTCTCAAAAGCTTCAGATTTGTGTTTCATTAAGAACACATACCTGAATCGTGAGTGATCATCGATAAAGGTAATGAAGTAGCTATAGCCTCCTTGTGTAAGAGTTGACATTGGTCCGCATACATCAGTATGTATTAGACTAAGCAATTCTCCCACTGGTTTACCTTTTCGGGAAAAGGGTAATTTGGTCATCTTTCCTTTTAAGCATGATTCACATGTATCAAATGAACTGGGTTCAAATGATTCCAGAATTCCACATCGGTGTAATTTGGTCATGCATTTCTTACTTACATGGCCAAGACGACAATGCCACATACAGGAGTCTATTTGATTATCTATTCGAGCATGTTTGTTGCTAACTTCGATATTGAAAACGTTATCGGATAAATCTAACGTGTAGATACCATTGCATAAAGTTCCGGTCCCATAAAGAACACCATTTAAAGTTACATAACAGCAATTGTTACTAAAAGTTAAATGATAACTCTTTTCATTCAAGCATGAAATAGATACAATGTTCTTTATTAACGAAGGAATAAAATAACAATTATCTAATTCTAAGACAAGTCCAGTAGGGAGCTTTAGCAAATATGTTCCGATGGCAACAGCAGCAATCATTACTCCATTTCCAACTCGCAAATTCGCTTCTCCCTTGACGAGTCTTCTTCTATTCCTTAGCCCCTGTATGCCATTACATATATGTGAGCTACACCCAGTATCAAGTACCCAGGTGTCCAAGGAAATAGAGTGACATTCAATAACGAAGATACCTGAAGAGGATGGGGCATCGGATGCCTTCTTCTTCAAGGACTCAAGATAAACCTTACAGTTTCTTCGCTAGTGGCCCTCCTTGCCGCAGTGATGGCAACTGCCTTTTGGTGCCTTTTCAATCTTTTTGGCCTTTTGGTGTCCAAAATGGAACGCAAATTCAGAGAAAACATGATCTGGTGATTATCCAAGAAATACAAATTGAGGTTATGTGATGAGAATGATAAAGAATGCATCAATATACATTAATTAAATCCTATTTATTTTTCGAATTGAATAACCCTTTTTTATCAATTTGGGAGATTGTAGGGACATCTCCAAATAGGTTGATATCCAACCATAGATAAGAACAACCATGGCTAGAGTCCATCAAGTTATTCTTAGCTATGATGGCAGGTAATTATACCGATTACATATTATACATATGTAACTATCACATTATGCTATTAACTAATAGAATGTTTGCATAAATCATTGGGTTGTTAACTCATTAACAAGTATGCAACAATATACATAGCACCCAACTGCACCTCTCTTTACATCGACCTTGGCTGTGGCACAACAAATCAATGCTCCAAGCTTAAGACTGACCCATTAATCAAGAAATAGTTTTAATATGGTTGGAGCTCATTCAACCATTTAGTCAGGCTTGGATGTGACCAACAACCAAAACTAAGGATTGACCTCTGACTCCAACTATATTAATCATAAACTAATTCCATGGTTTGAACATGTTGAGGTTCAAGCCGGGCATGGATGTGTCCATCAACCCAAACGAAAAACAAAACTCCGATTCTAACCATATTAATGGAAGGTGTTGGCCTTAATATTTTGTAAGGGGTTTTGGGTCTCATCTTTTTCTTTTATGCACATTCATGACATATAATTATGTCATGTTCTAACGATTTCCTTAATAAAGTATGTATGTGACTTAATTTGTCAAGTCTCATTAATTGATTAGGAACCGGATTTTCTAATTCTAATTTCATATTTTATTCAAGGAATTGTTTTGGGAAACAATTTCCTGAATTATCATAATCAATTTCAGAAATAATATGTTTAAGACTTTGATTTCATTAAATCAAATCTTATTAAATTAAGAGACAGATTCACTTAATTCAACCACATATTATTTTCATGAAAATCTTTTTTAAGGAAATATACTCTATAGGAAACAATTTTCCTAATTAATTTTGGAGACAATAATATGTAAGAGCATCACCTCATAAATCAATAAGAAATTATCGTTTGTGAATCACCTCAAAAATTTTCAAGATTTGATCACATATTTTATTTATGGAAATTAATATCAATAACTTAATTTAGACGGCTCCCCGAGGCTCAATCCAAATTAAACATTTGACAGCTTAAATTCAATTTAGTAAATTTAATTATAACAACTAACTTTAAATTGGACGGCTCCCCAAGGCTAAATCCAAAATAAAGAATTTTTTAAATAATTTAATTTCTAATTATAAATTTAAATGCCAATTAATATTCCCATAATTTGTCTAGACTTTCTTGAAAGAAAGTGCCCAAAATTGTCAGCTTTCCATAAATGGAAAGTTTCCAAAAATAAAAGGTTTTCAGAATAATTGTAAGTTTCTGGTACAAAGAAAACTTACGTTTTTCCAAAATTAGAAAATTTCCGAAATAGGAAATTTCCAAAAATGGAAAATTTCCAAAAATGGAAAGTTTTCACAATTATCATAAACATTCAGAAATAGAGATATTTCAAAAGTTTGCAAAATTTCATGAGGATTTCCAAACTTTGAAATTCCTAAATCAAAAATTTACCATAATTGGTAAGTTTCCATAATAGAAAATTTTCCAAAATTGAGATCGTGATAAAACTTTCCGCAAAACAATTATATGATTATGTCGAACACAAACCTCAGCTCTGATACCACTGTTGAGACCGGGTGCATGTTGACATGGATGCGGTATCGTAATTTTAAAATTAATTACGTGCAACGGAAGGTTTAGCATAAATAATTTCTCTAATTATTTAACCACACATCTAAACATACAATTTTATCTTGTGTAGACATAATCATATATTTAAAATTTTTCAGAAACATAAACTAATTTACGTATTACCTCGTGTAACTCGAAGGAAGGGATGACATCCAACCGTAAGCGTCCCTTGGAAGCTCCGCCTCTATTCGCGTCCACGCCGAGTATCTTCGGGATGACTTCACAAAGCCACGAGTTTCGTGCTCTCGAGAACTACTAGATTCTCCGAGAACGCGATAAGAAAATCAAGAGAGAAGTCGAAAGACTAACCTTAAAAGGATGGCCGGCTGGTGCTCCTTCTTGGGGCTGGTTGGCGCACGGCAGAAGGGAAGAAGAGAAGGAGAGAAAGAGAGGGAGAGAGCCTATTCCTTCGTCTCTTCCATTATCACCCAAGCCTTGCCTTGGGTCCTTTTTATATAGTGGCCTCTCAACCATCAAGCCTCTCAAATATGGAATAACTTATTCCATCATGCCAAGTTTGATTTTATATCATGGTTAAAATCATATTTTAATTCATGATAAAAAATCAATCAAGTCTCTTCTCTCATATGGAATAAATTTCCTTATCATGGTAAATCAATCCATAATTGATTTTATAAAATAAACCAATCCATGGTTCATTTTAATTTCCATGAAAAATAAACTAAACCTTGGTTTATTATATAAAAATTTATATCATCCATCATTTTATAAAACAAACCATACTTGGTTTATTTTATAAATTGAACCAAAACTTGGTTCTCTCCCGTTGTTGTGGCAGGCCAAGCAAAGAGGATGGAGGCCCTCTTTGGCCGGCCCATCCAAGCCACGCCCCAATGAATTAAACTTATTTAATTCATCTATTAGGTCTTCAAAAGACTTAGCCATTTTACGCTTCCGATGCGTCTCTGAAAAATTCAGATTCGACTTATCGTTTGGCTCAACCAAACCTAATATCTTTTGATTGGAAAATCTAATTTTCAACTCATTTTAAATCTTTCGGATTACTCATAGTGCGTGTGACTAAATAGGCTTTCGATTTATGTTGGTCGTCTATAATTAATCAATTATAGAACGATCATGAGTGGCACCTAGTAGTACATCACGATCCCCAATTAATCGAAAGATCAACGGTTGACCTCAGAAACAATTCTGAAAACTTTCAGCAGCTATAATGAATCGTGCCCGATTCCCTTCACCATCTTTTACCCACTTGGTTCAGGACATGGTCTATGTGTGTCAGTCCCCACTAGGCTGACTACGTCACACCTAGCCCAAGTAACGTTTTCTAGTCCTACGGATTCTAATTACTCTCATGTATTTAAGAGATTCATACTCTGAACATTTCATGCTTTGGCAAGAGGCTTCGAGTAACAATCCGACGATAGGCCTCGGGTATACATCTCCTCACAAGGAGTAGTGAATCCTTTGTAGGCTGTTCGAACTTCTTCGGGCACTTCGGCTTATACCCAATCATCCTGGGTCCACACCTCCTTGGAGACACTTGCTTAAGATGTCAAAGTATAAGTCTCCATGATCAAGATGCCTTGAACACCGTAAGTCAAAGGAACATCGCACTTAAGCTGCGGTAAGAACTTCACTGACATATCTATATGTATACTACCATATGAAGTTTTACAGCCAGCCACTTCAATGAACTAGTTCTCTTAACTAGCATTCGTGTTTATCTCCGGACATCTCAATGTCACCAGCCAGTGTGAATCAGCTGATTAGAGAATAACCCATGCTAGTCTCAACAAAATTGATAGTGTCCGTATTTATCAATTCATCGATTAGGGAAAATTTCAATACTTCATAATTGCACATGTAGAGATAATCACTAGTTGTGAATTCATCACAAATTCTCTAATGCTGTGACTTGTATTGCGAACATTCAGTAAATGAGTTTAAGATCTCAATCAAATACACAAACATGTATACTAAATAGTGAATATTCATTTATTTTAATAAATGATTACAATCATAAGACGATTGCCTTAGGACACTTCTCTCATATCACTAACGCTATGCCTATCCATGATAGAGGTAGCTTTGAATACTTCGTGAGATGAATATTCAAAGGTATGGATACGTTTACTTGATGGCCGCAAGTCTGAATCTTTGATTAGTTCAATGAATTTAAGACTGTTATGGAGAAACATCAAGGTAATGGTATCAAGACACTACGATCGGATCGTGGTAATGGGTACCTCTTTGGAAAGTTTAGGACTTATTTATCAGAGGCTGGGAGTCAATCTAAATTGACTGCACCCGGTACGCCCCAACCGAACGGTGCAGCAGAGCAATACAAAAGAGCTCTTATGGAGATGGTTAGGACAATGATGAGCTGCTCCGAGTTGCCAAATTCGTTCTGGGGATATGCTCTGGAAACGATAGCGTACGTACTTGATACCATCTAGGTCAGTGTTTTCTACTCCCATAGAAGTGTGGACTGGGGGAAAGCCAAGTCTAAGACATATTCGGACATGGGATAGCTCAACACATGTGCTAAGAGGGGATACTGATAAGATTGGAATCTCGTGCGCTTGTTCATAGGCTATCTTAGAGGAACGAAAGGTGGTTCTATAGTCCTAAGGATCAGAGGGTAATTGTTGGCACGAATACCAGATTCTTAGAAGAAAACTATGTGATGAACCACAAGCCCATGAGTAGACTAGTTCTTGAAGAATTAAGAGGGGATGTTCCGACCTTTGTACCAATTATACAAGAGGATACACCACAAGTCACTGCATCGCATGTCACAGAAGATACACAGGTGGTACCACGTCGTTGTGGGAGGGTTGTTAGTCAATCTGAAGGATTCATGTTCTTGGGAGAGTCTTCAGACTCGGTCTCTGGCGACCATGAATCAAGATCCCTGGACCTATGATGAGGAACATCCGCTTTGAAGAGATAAACCAGTCATATAGATTTGTTCAAAGGACGGATGAGATTTGTGTATGTAAGAAATGTGACAGAAACGTAGTGGTATTCTTGTACTATACGTAGATAATATTTTGTTAGTTGACAACCATGACAAAGTATTATCAGACGTAAGGGTATGGTTGTCCAAACAGTTGATATGAAGGACTTAAGAGAAGCAGGGCACATCCTTGGTGATCAAAGTTCTAAGGGATCACCAGAGAAGAATGTTGTGCTTATCCTAAGCTTTATACAAGACACTGTCATAACTCGATTTAGCATGGAATCCTCCAAGAAAAGTTTTGTACATTTCGCAAGTGGAGCTACTCTATCTAAGGAGATATGTTTAGATTATCAAAGGAGATAGAGCAGGTAATGGCAGTTCCTTTAGCGTCGGGTATAGGAAGCCTCATGTATTCTAAAATCGAGATCGGATATCTTCTTTGCTGTGGGCATGGTTAGCAAATATCAGAGTAACCCAGGTCAAGAAAATTGGATTGTGATAAAAGCTTATATTAGTGCCTAAGAAGGACTAAGGATTATAAGCTAGTTTATCGGGCAAACCAATTCCCTATGGGTTATATAGATACAGTATTCCAGTCAGATAGGGGTGAATATAAGTATTCCTTGGGTTTTTGTGTTTACTTTAGGAGGTGGAACCATAGGTCGGAGGAGTGTTGCGCAGTTGTTTAGTGGCAGACTCCACCATGGAAGCTGAGTATATGGTAGCCTCTAAGGCAGCCAGGATAGCTAGATGGTTCAGAAACCTCAAGATGGACTTCGATGTGATTCCTGGTTTGCTCAAAGCTATCACATTTTGTTGTGATAAACAATGGTGCAGTCGCAAACTCGAAGGAATCACGAGCCCATAAGGCGAGTAAACACTTAGAGCGCATGTACCACCCAGGAGAGGAAAAGCTGTTGTTGCCTAGATTACATCAGAGGACAACCTGGGAGATCTTTTTCACTAAGGCCTTGATAGCAAGAGCTTTGGGCATGTGGAGGATCAGAGAGTCAGATGTATGACATTTTGAGGACAGCAAAGTCTTTGAGTATAAGTGGGAGATTGTTAGAATGTGCATACTGAATGATTTTCTTCTTTTTATATATGATTATCTTCATTTTGAAAAGAGAATCACAACTATACTAGGTGCCTGTTTATATTAGTACATGCATAAAAGTCTATTACTTTGCATTATAGATAACATGGTGTGTGGTGTGACACGGAAGATCATGTTATCAGTTCCTTGCCTAGTATAAGTAGAGGCTCACAACCGAGATGGAATTGGACAAACCATTGGGATGGTCGTAGTGTAATTAGGTGTGGTTGCTCTTGACTATAGAATTACACTAGTGTGCTTTGAGTACATTGAGCAGGACCAAAACCAGAGGTTATCCAATTTGTACTGGCTTTATAATTGGATACGACCTCGGACTTTATTATGGAGTGCGATCCCTAAATCCCGATATGATAACGGGCACATATTATTAATTATTATTTCTTTGATTTGTCAATGGGTGATCTATTCTGTTAGATCGATAGGCCCGGTAAGTTGGGAGATAATATTAATAATATGGTGTGCTATTGATTATTGATGGAATCCGTGGCCTAGTGAGTTAGGATGATGATGCCTCCTTGATGAGCTCAAAAGGTTCATCATGCTAAACCCTGCAAGTGGATTTGATCTGACATGATGATAAGGTTGAGTGGTACTAATCAAGGATTCAGAAGTTAATTAATTTGAATTGTCAGTAATATAAATTAATTAACGGGCTGGATGATTCGTAATATGAGGATCCCATATGAAAATATGTGGGTTAGTGAGGAAGTTCAATTAAGATCCTTTAGTGAAATGAATCTTAATTAATGGATTAGTTTTAAATCTATTAGTGGGCCAAGATCCAACTCCTCCTCTTGGTCCCTATTGTAGCCCCCCTCATTGGCAACAATGTCAAAGTGTTGTCAGACATAAGGGTATGATTGTCCAAATAGTTCAATATAAACGACTTGGGAGAAGCGGGACACATCCTTGGGATCAAGGTCATAAGGGATCGCCAAAAAAGGATGTTGTGCTTATCCCAAGCTTCATACATAGACACTATCCTAACTCATTTTAGCATGAAAAACTCCAAGAAAGGTTTTCTACCTTCCAGGCATTGAGTTCCTTTATCTAAAGAGATGTGTCCGAAAACATCACAGGAGATAGAGGAAATGAAGGCGGTTTCTTATGCATCGCATGTAGGAAGCCTCATGTATGCTATGTTGTGTACGAGACCAGATATCTACTTTGCCGTGGGCATGGTTAGCAGATATCAAAGTAACCATAGACAGGGACATTGGACTGTGGTAAAGCATATACTGATATACCTAAGACGGACTAGTGACTATATGTTAATTTACCGGGAAGACCAATTAATCCCTGTGGGTTATATGAATTTAGATTTCCAGTCGGACAGGGACAAAAGTAAGTCTACCTCAGGGTTTGTGTTTACTTTAGGAGGTGGAGCCATAGTATAGAGGAGTGTTAAATAAAAATGCGTGGCGGACTCTGTTGGATCGAGAGAACCGATAGAGGGGGGGGGGGTGAATATCGGAAAGCGTTCGGATTTAAGATAGAGAATTTGCACAGCGGAAGATAAAAAATAAAACACGCAAACACAGTGATTTTTACTTGGATCGGAGCCTAGGTCGACTCCTACTCCAAGGCCCACGGTTGTTGACCATTTTCTGCGGGCAATTCTATAAGTTCGCAAATCAGTTTACAGTATTGAGTTAAAAATATAGCACAGTAAACTTTAACAAATGAAAAGCTCTTCTTTTACCGACGTCCGATGTAGGTTGTCTTTTTCGGAGCAGCGGGACGTCGTCGGCTCGAGTTGGGAGGTTTCCGAAGCTAGGCGCGAGAGCAGAAGAGCGTAGAAGCATTGAATCGAAGTTGTTTTCGAAAGCCTGGGCGTTGGGTGCTATTTATAGCACCTCGGGGCGCCCTGGACGTCGGGGGCACCCCTCCCCCCCACGTGTCACGCGATCCGAGCTTCGCTCGGTCAACCTCTATCCCACTCGAATAGGGATGAGGTTTGACACTGGGGGCACCCTTCTTAACTCCTTCAGCGCGGGCTTCTCGGCTGGATAAGGGTAATCGGCTTCACTGGTGTAGGCGCGGGGCGCCCTGGCTGCTGGGGGTGCCCTGGCTGCTGTGGGCGCCCCAGCCAGTGGTCAGCCGAAGCCTTTGTTGCTTCGCTTATTTTGTGTTGCCCCTGGGGGCGCCCGGGACACTGAGGGCGCCCTGCTCAGCTACTTGCCTCTCTCCTTTGGGCATTCTGAGCTGCAGACACACGTTCCTTCGGTCCTGCATCCAGGGTTAGTCCAAAACAATATAAAGCATTAGAGTATTATGTTTATACAGCCTTAGATGTCTTGGTTCTGACTTTGGGCCTACAAAATGGAGCCCTAGGTCGAACCGACGCCTACTGTTCCCTCGACAGGGAACGTGTCCTCACCTACTCCTCTCGGGAGAATTTACCTGATGCCAACCGCTCCTCTGGTTAGACTTTTGCCTGACGGTCCTTTGCCAGGTCTTGGATACCGAGCTGTCCTTCGGCCGGTGCCTAGCATTCCTTCTCTAGGGCTTTTCACCCTGGCATTCCTTCGCCAGTGCCTAGCAGTCCTTCGCTAGGGCTTTGTGACCTGGCATTCCTTCACCAGTGCCTAGTAGTCCTTCGCTAGGACTTTGTGACCTGGCATTCCTTCGCAAGTGCCTAGCAGTCCTTCGCTAGGACTTTTTACCCTGCACACTAGAGTGACATGTTAGAAAACAAATAAGACTTAACATTTGAACCCTGTTGCCATTATCAAAATACAGGTTTGACTTGGGCGCTTTCTGCACCAACAATCTCCCCCTTTTTGATTTATGGCAACCCTAGTTCAAAAAGTTAAGTTTAATCAAAGCATGTAAAAATATATTTTGTTCCCTCCCCCTACAAGGACTCTCCCCCTAGATTTTTCAAACATTCATGGGGTTCTAAGTTTAAAAAAAAATTTTACTTAGAATTTTTCAACATAAGGCTTTTGTATTTTCAAAAATGATTTTTGCACTTTTGAAAACTTAAGTTTAGGTACTTGAAAATCTTTTGACAACTTAATTTTTTTTTAAAGTACATAGAAGAGTTTTTGGAAGCATGAGTTTAGAGTACTTAGAAAAACTTTTGAAGCCTTAAGTTTTAAAGTACTCAAAAGTCATTGAAAGCTTTAACTTAAGAACTTAGTTAGTTTTAACAAACTTAAGTACTCAGTAAGATTTGAAAAATTTTAGTAAATTTTTTGAGAAGCTTAAGTACTTAGAAATTTTTGAAAAGCTTAAGTACTTAGAAAATTTTTGAAAAAGCTTAAGTACTTAGAAAATTTTTGAAAAAGCTTAAGTACTTAAAATTTTTTTGAAAAGCTTAAGTACTTAGTTAAAAACTTGATACTTTTTGAATAAAGGATAGCGTTTTTGAAGAAATTTTGAGCTATAAAATTTTAAACTCTCTCCTTTTCTATCTCTCCCCCTTTGCCATATATAAAAAAACAGATAAATATAGCAGGAATTAAATTGCATAATGGAAATAAATTTCATAAAGGAAAATATTTGCATGATTTTGCTGTACAGAACCAATTCATGATAAGACTTAAACCAAATCAGTTGATTTTCTCTTGTAGGGACCTGTCTAACCCATTTAGCTATTTACTAACTGTTATAAACAGTAGTTTTTGCTAGGGTTAGTCATGTTAAGTGTTTCTGTTCAAGTTAGATTTTCTAAACTTGACACTTAACTTGATTGCTGTGTAAGTTGTATTTAGTGCCCGAATTACTGCAGATGCATTGACCTAAAGCATCTTGAATTAAGGCAAAGACCTAAGCATCTCAACCCTTTCTAGGTTATCAATCAAAAGTACCCTAAGGTGCTTGTGAGATGCTAGCTTCTAAATCTATAGGTGCATGCAGGTCTAGGGTTAGGGCCTAGGCTAAGTCCATTTGTGAAAAAGCCCTAGTTTTGAAAGGGGGTTGTTTTGAAATAAAACTAAGTCGGAAAAGATTTTATAAAAACTGACTTAAAAATAACAGTTTTTCAAAATTCTTTTAGAAACTGATTTTTAAATTAAATAAAGCAAAAAAGATCAAAAGTAGAGTTATTCTATTCTACAGAGCACAATCCTAACTGCCTTCTTAGTGAGCTGAACTCAGACTCAGGTAAGGGTTTTGTGAATATATCAGCTAAGTTGGATTTTGAGTCTATATGTTTAAGTACTATCTCACCCCTGGCTACATGGTCTCTTACGAAGTGATGTTTAACTTCTATGTGTTTTGTTCTGGAATGTTGGATTGGGTTCTTAGTTAGATTAATTGAACTTATATTGTCAATAAATACTTAAGTGTGGGTGTAGTTGAGCTGGAAGTCCGTAAGAGTGTGCATCATCCATAAAAATTGTGCTACACACTCTCCTAAGGCTACATACTCAGCTTCAGTTATGGACAGAGCTACACAATGTTGTTTTCTGCTGCACCAACTTACTAGACTATTTCCTAATAGTTGGCAGCTTCCACTTGTGCTCTTTCTATCTAATTTACAACCAGCATAGTCAGAATCCGAGTATCTTGACAAATTGAAGGTTGAGGTTCTAGGACAGGTTTCCTTAGCACAGGTTTGGTATCTAGCACACATCCCTACAGCAAAACGAATGTCAGGTCTGCTGGCTGTAAGGTACAGTAGACTACCTATCATACTTCTATATAGTTTGAGGTCTACTGGCTTACTATCAGGGTCACTATCTATTTTTATATTAGTGGCCATGGGGGTACTTATGCTTTTAGAGTTATCCATTTTAAATTTCTTTATTAACTCTTTAGCATATTTGGATTGATGGACGTAGTTTCCATCTCTAGTTTGTTTGATTTGTAGTCCTAGGAAAAAGGTAAGTTCGCCAACTAAGCTCATTTCAAATTCATTTTCCATTATCTTGACAAACTCTTTTAAGAAGTTTGTGTTGGTGGATCCAAAGATTATGTCATCTACGTAAATTTGGGCAATAAATATATCTTTTCCTAGGGTTTTAATAAATAAGGTTGAGTCAATTTGTCCTTGTTTGAATTCTTTAGAAGTTAAGTAGGTTGATAAACGTTCATACTAAGCCCTAGGTGCTTGTTTTAACCCATATAGTGCTTTAGTTAATTTGTAAATGTGGTCAGGTTTGTCTAAGTCCTCAAACCCAGGGGGTTGTCCTACATAAACTTCTTCTTTAATGAATCCATTTAGGAATGCTAACTTTACATCCATTTGGTATAGCTTAAATCCTTTGTGGGATGCAAAGCTAACAACATTCTAATGGACTCAAGTCTAGCTACTGGGGCATATGTTTCATCGTAATCTAATCCCTCTACTTGGCTGAATCCCTTTGCTACTAAGCGGGCTTTATTTCTAACTATTTCAGCTTGATCATTTAGCTTATTCCTAAAGACCCACTTAGTGTCAATGATGGATTTGCATTCAGGTTTAGGCACTAGTTCCCAGACTTGGTTCCTCTCAAATTGGGCTAATTCTTCTTGCATAGCTATGGTCCAATCAGGGTCAGGTAGGGCTTCATCTATAGTTTTGGGTTCTATTTTTGATATCATAGCTATTTGACTAACTTGGTTGTTCTAGAACCTAATTCAGCCTCAGGTCCGGCTGGTTGGTTTGGTTCACTATTTGATTCGACTCTTTGAACTGGTTCATTTGTTGGTTCGATAATTGGTTCAGTTGACTCATTAATTGGTTCAATAGTTAGTTCGTTTAAGGGTTCAATTAAAGGTTCACTAGTTTGTTCATTATTTTCTTGATCAAAATTTGATGAAGTTAGGTCTGAATTATTAGATATTGAGTTGACTTCTTCATCAAATATTAAATTTGTTGTTTCTTCAATTTTCTTAGTTTGTTTGTTGTAAACTCTATAGGCTCTACTTGTGGTTGAGTATCCTAGGAAGATACCTGGGGTTGATATGGACTTTGCATCCAAAGACCCTTAGGTAGTGTAGATTTGGGAGCCTATGGTAGTACAGTTCATAGGGTGTTTTGTTGTGTCGCTTGTTAATCAGAACCCTATTTTGGATGTAACAAGCCGTACAAATCGCTTCTGCCCAATATTGGTTTGCTAAATTAAATTCGTTGAGCATAGCCCTAGCGGCTTCCTGTAATGTTCTATTTCTTCTTTCGACTATCCTATATTGTTGGGGGGTTCTAAGACATGAAAATTCATGTAAATACCCATTGACCTTACAAAATTCCTCGAACCGTTGATTTTCAAATTCTCCCTCGTGGTCACTCCTAAGTCTTTTAACTTTAGTATCGTTTTGATTTTCAATTAATTTACAGAAATCATTAAATAGGTTTAGGGTTTCATCTTTGGTTTTTAGAAACCTAACCCAGGTGAACCTAGAATAATCATCAACTATTACTAAGCAGTATCGGTTCTCGCTTAGTGACTTGGCTCCATGTGAATCAAGCAGGTCAAGGTGCAGGAGCTCAAGTGTGGTTTGAGTTAGGTCAGATTGGATTAGTTTGTGATTAGATTTGGTTTGTTTACCTTGATTACATGATTCACATATTAGATTTTCATTGTTTTTAATTTTGGGGATTCCTTTGATTAGGCCAAGTTGGGTGACTTTTGAGATAGTCCTCAGATTAGTGTGACCTAGTCTCCTATGCCAGAGGTTCGATTGTTCTAACTGGGTTAACATACATTTGGGTACTGAGGGAAGGTTTATAGTGTGTACATTATTTTTCCTAGTGCCCTTAAGTATGATTTCTGAGTCTTGTACATTTCTAATCATGCAGTTAGAATTGTTGAAGGTGACTATATAACCAGAATCACATAATTGACTTATGCTAAGCAAGTTAAATTTGAAGTTTTCAACCAAAAGAACTTTCTTAATAATGAAGTCAGATTTAAGGTCAATATTACCTGACCTAATTACCTTGAGTATAGCATTGTTGCCAAATGCCACTGAGCCTAGGTTTTTGAACTTGAGTTTGGTGAACTTCAATTTATCTCCAGTCATGTGTCTGGAGCAACCACTATCCAACATCCATTGGTCCAAATCTTTATGTTCCTACACATAAAGAGTTTTATTGATTTGGATCCAATTAGAGTCAGGAATAACTTAAATTGAGTTTCACTGCCTAGTCTGTCTCACCCAAATCTAGGGTTTTCAATCACGTTAGCCTTATAGGTTTTGTGAGACAAGTTTTGATAAATTTATTTTGAAAAATTATTATTTATTTTGAAAACCTTAATTAATTTTTGAAAACATTTAAGTTTACTTTGAAAGAAAATGTTTGAATCTATGCTTAACTGAAAATTATGTTAGATTTGAATTTAACAAAAAGTAATTTGAATTTGAAATTCAAAAATGGGCTTCCAGGTCTTGGCGAGGCACTAGGCCTTCTTTGGCCGTAGCCTTATTGGATCATCAACCCTTTCCTTGACAAAGTTGTATAATGAAATTTCATTTCCAAAATTAATCTTTGAAAAAGTTCTGGTCTAACTAGTTTGGATTTTGGATTGGTAGCTTCGACCATTTTCACCAGTCTAAAGAGTCCAAGTAAACTTGATCTTATTAGAATTGGTTTCCCTAACGTACTATCATCTCACCTCCACCCAATACTATGTTTTCAAGTTTCAGTTAAGTTTGTTCAGTCCTTATACTAGCCTAAGTCTAAGCATGGTAAATTGCAGAAATTTAAATAAATAATCAATCAAGCAAATTTCAAGAATTAAATTTTATTTAACGATAAATATAGTTTTCAATTTGGCTCCCCCTGGACTATAGCCACGATAATAATTAGGCAAGATGTGAATCTTGTCCTTGGGGATCCAATACTGATTTGATCCAGTTTGTTGGTTCAGGCATAGTTTTGGTACCCATGCCTGAACTTTACTTCTGGACTGATTCAGTACAGCAAAATAAGATCTTTGTCGGGATTTGGTTCTATAGCCAAGTCCGGATCGATTTAGAACGAACTTCTGTTTTCCAAGAATCATGTCAAGATTCTTGGAACCAGAAGTGAATCGTTCTAAGGCAGCTCTAAGATCCTTAACATTAGTTTTCAGAGAGGAGTTCTCTTTCTCAAGTTTTTCAACTTGAGTAGGAGTTCCTTCTTGAACTTTCTCGGTTAAGGATTTAGAGTCAGCTCCCTCTTTCAGGAGTTTTACTTCCTGTCGGAGGGATTCGACTCGGAGTTTGGCTTTCGCCAAATCTCGAGAAAGATAAGAAATAAGATCATTTAATTGACTTCTATTGAAACCACTTACCTTGATTTCGCCGTCTTCTGAAAAGGTTAGTCTGCCGTCGTCCTCTTCTGATTCTGACTCGATCTCGACTTCTTCTGAGGCGGTCAGGGCTAGTAGGTTTGATTGGGGTGCTTCTTCTTCTTCTTCTAAGGAAGATTCATCCCAGGTTGCTTGGAGTGCTTTCTTTCTTCTTGTCTTCTTGTCTTCTTGGTCTCCTTCAGGTTTGGACACTCTGTCTTGTAGTGGCCCTTCTTCTTGCACTCGTAGCAAGTCACGTTTGGCTTGTTTTTGTCGTTTGTGGGTTCAGCTGGTTCGTCCTTTCTTCGGTTAGCCTTCCTTCTGTTGGTTTGGTTCTTCAATTTTTTATAGTAGCTTCGGGCCAGCCGGACCAGCTCAGATCGATCTCCTTCTTCGTCTTCTGCGTCTGAGTCTGAGTTAGACTCGGGTTCAGGTTGAGGTTTCTTCTTTGTTGACCTTCCAGTTTTTCCTGCAACAAAGGCAGTACCTTTCTCGGCCATATTGCAATTAGTCTGTTCATGAAGTTCTAATTCGGAAAATAATTCATCTAGTTTAATTTTTGAGAGATCCCTTGAAACCTTGTACGCATCTACCATAGATGCCCACAAGGTGTTTCTAGGGAAAGCATTTAAAGCATACCTTATTAGGTCACGGTTTTCGACCTTGTGACCTATAGTGTGAAGACCGTTCATCAATTCTTGGATTCGTGTGTGAAGCTGGGCTGCTGTTTCGTTGTCGGCTATCTTGATGGTATACAATTTGTTCAGGAGCAAATCTCCCTTACTGATCCGAGTGTCTGATGTTCCATCATGCAGCTCGATCAACTTTGCACACAGCTCCTTGGCAATGTTGAAGGGACCCACCCGGTTCAGCTCCTCTTTTGTTAAGCCACATTGGAGGGTCTGAGTCGCCTTTGCATCTGCTTCGATTCTTCGTTTCAGAGCGGTGTCCCACTCTGTGTAGCTTTGAGGTAGTCCTTCAGCATTTTTGGGTATCTCCAGTCCGGACTGGATGATAATCCACATGTCCACCTGAGTTTTCAGGTGGACCTCCATTCGACTTTTCCAGTAGGAAAAGTCTTCTCCACTGAAAAGTGGATGTCTGGCAGTGCTGAATCCTTCTTGCATGGCCATTTAATCTGAAAAAAAATAACTAAAAAATTTTCCAAGACTAGGTCTTGGATTAGTAGTGCGGGATAAGGAAAATAAAATATCGAGGGGTGTTGCACCAACCTCGATTAACGAAAAAAAATTCGAACGAAAAATTTAGAAGAAATTCGAACTAGAAAAAGAAAAATAAAAAAAATCCGAAAATTATTCAAACTGGTGGTTGCACCAAGTTTGAACATCCCCGCTATGATACCACTTGTTGGATCGAGAGAACCGATAGAGGGGGGGTGAATATCGGAAAGCGTTCGGATTTAAGATAGAGAATTTGCACAGCGGAAGATAAAAAACAAAACACGCAAACACAGTGATTTTTACTTGGTTCGGAGCCTAGGTCGACTCCTACTCCAAGGCCCACGGTCGTTGACCGTTTTCTGCAGGCAATTCTATAAGTTCACAAATCAGTTTACAGTATTGAGTTACAAATATAGCACAGTAAACTTTAACAAATGAAAAGCTCTTCTTTTACCGACGTCCGATGTAGGTTGTCTTTTTCGGAGCAGCGGGACGTCGTCGGCTCGAGTTGGGAGGTTTCCGGAGCTAGGCGCGAGAGCAGAAGAGCGTAGAAGCGTTGAATTGAAGTTGTTTTCGAAAGCCTGGGCGTTGGGTGCTATTTATAGCACCTCGGGGCGCCCTGGACGTCGGGGGCGCCCCCCCACGTGTCACGCGATCCGAGCTTCGCTCGGTCAACCTCTATCCCACTCGAATAGGGGTGAGGTTTGACACTGGGGGCGCCCTACTTGACTCCTTCAGCGCGGGCTTCTCGGCAGGATAAGGGTAATCGGCTTCGCTGGTGTAGGCGCGGGGCGCCCTGGGTGTTCGGGGCGCCCTGGCTGCTGTGGGCGCCCCGGCCAATGGTCAGCCGAAGCCTTTGTTGCTTCACTTGTTTTGTGTTGCCCCTGGGGGTGCCCGGGACACTGAGGGCGCCCTGCTCAGCTACTTGCCTCTCTCCTTTAGGCATTCTGAGCTGCAGACACACGTTCCTTCAGTCCTGCATCCAGGGTTAGTCCAAAACAATATAAAGCATTAGAGTATTATGTTTATACAGCCTTAGCTGTCTTTGTTCTGACTTTGGGCCTCCAAAATGGAGCCCTAGGTTGAACCGACGCCTACTGTTCCCTCGACGGGGAACGCGTCTTCACCTACTCCTCTCGGGAGAATTTACCTGATGCCAACCGCTCCTCTGGTTGGACTTTTGCCTGACGGTCCTTTGCCAGGTCTTGGATACCGAGCTGTCCTTCGCCCGGTGCTTAGCATTCCTTCGCTAGGGCTTTTCACCCTGGCATTCCTTCGCCAGTGCCTAGCAGTCCTTCGCTAGGGCTTTGTGACCTGGCATTCCTTCGCCAGTGCCTAGCAGTCCTTCGCTAAGACTTTGTGACCTGGCATTCCTTCGCAAGTGCCTAGCAGTCCTTCGCTAGAACTTTTTACCCTGCACACTAGAGTGACATGTTAGAAAAAAATACAGGTTTGACTTGGGTGCTTTCTGCACCAACAGACTCCACCATGGAAGCTAAGTATGTGGCAGCCATGGAAGCTGTATGGCTCAGGAACATCATGATGGACTTGGATGTGATTTCTGGTTTGCCCAGATCTATCACAATCTATTGTGATAACAATGGTGCAGTTGCAAACCCGAAGGAACCACGAGCCTATAAGGCGAGTAAACACATAGAGCGCATGTACCACCTGTAACACCCGTCCCTTACGTGAGCGACGCGTTACTTTTTCTTTTCTTTCGCACATTATTGCATATGAAGCGTAAATATAGCAGCGGAAATAATACTAAATCATGAACATATGCAATTGGATAAATTTCTTTCTAACTAAACTACTTTAAGCATGTGAATCATAGCTTAGCATATTTAACAAGAGAGTATATAGTTCTACATTAAGCATGTATATCATAAATACTTCAACTCCAACAAGTAGTAAGCGTAAACATAAGAACTAACACATGCAGTTTATAAGTAGCAATATTAAGTCCATAAGTAAGAGTAAAGACAACAGTAGGATCGTTCTGCCAAGTCACTACCACACACACACATGACCTCCTGCTGCTTCCCCTTCTTTAGAAACCTTTAGTTTAATCTGCAACATTAGAAGGTAGACTATAAGCATAAAATGCTTAGTAAGCTCCTTGCTTACTCATAAAATCCGTACATCACATATAAGTAGAAATCTACATCATTTGACATAAACATATAACATGAATAAATACTTAAAGCATCTAAAGCACATAAGCATAAACACTTAAAACATAATCATGTGCATAAACATTAGACAAAGCATATGCAATATCATTAAACATAAACATGTGTATAAACATTAATCATAGCATATGCAATATCATTAAATATAAACATGTGCATAAACATTAAGGATGCTCTTTGAAAAAATATATATAATATAATACTTGAACATTAACATATCATCATCATTGGGATCCCTGACTTGTACCCATTCGTCATTTGTGCGCATCCCTTCGTAGAGTGCGAGGTAGCTAATCCCGACCTACTAGGGTACTAGGCAACTTTTAGCCTAGGGATAGCTACGGTAGTCCAGAACCGGGGCCTTGCTTAGGAGCCCATCCCTTGGACCTTTTTTTAAGATCCGGTACAAGCCAATACATATAGTAAAATAGCATACATGATTCCTTTTCTTTCCATAGCAATTTCTCTTTAGCATAGCGTTCTTCATTTTTTTTCTTAGAAATTGCTCTTTAGATATTCTTTTATTCATAATATCATACATGTCATGGGCATACATTCAAAGCATAAATATCATCATAACTTTCAAGCATGAACATGGCATGGAGAAAACATAATCTCATGGTAAGAAAATTCATAACATGCCAACTTATCATTCATGATTCATAAAACACATAATGTTCAATTTAAAACTAAGGATAATACACCTAGGGAACTTGTTCCATTTTTTTTTCATCTATCATGGCATAATGAAACATGGATACCTTTAATTCAACCATAATTCAACATATACTCTACTGGTGAAAACATTTAGATAGGGTTATCATGGCATAAAAACATAACACAACATCACACAACTCATACAACATACATACATTGAATATATCCTATTACAAAGAGACGTCATCAAGTGAGGTAGTGACCTTAACCCATCCTAAAACATAATTTAAGGCACTAATCATAAAATTCTAAGGTTCATATCATCATGAAAATGACAAACAACAAGAGCAATTGATTCATACAACATGCATATAATATATATTCTAACACTAGGAAACATTAGCAAGTAACATGACATCTTTAATTCTTTTTTTAGCCCTTATTTAGGGTTTTGACCGAACATGTATGGAGGAGGAAACATGGCCTAAAATATATAAAACCCTCAAACAAAACATTAAGAAGGAATTAAAAACCATTAGCTAGTCAAAAGAACCCAAACATCTTCTTATGACCAAAAAGTCTGTGGCTTCATGGGAGCCTTGACCGAAACTTTTAACGGTCTTTTTGCTCCATATTTTTGCATCATAACTCATAACTTGTCATCAAACGAACATTGGAGTCATTAGATAGCATCAAACACAAACACAGGCCCTAAAACCCATGCTTGGCCGAAACTTGCTTACAGGGAAAACTTCACGATTTTAGCAACACATAGCAAGAACATACAAGAACATGAAAAAAACATATATAAACTATTATGTTGCAGGTGAGTGGAGTCTTACCCTTGTGCTAAAGATTCCCAAACAATATATATCACCTAGAAGGAGAAACAAAGAACTTCTTGCTCCTTGGCTCTTCCTTTGCTTCACAAACACAAAGCCTTCACTAGATCTTCTTGGAGAGAATTTTTTTTTTGATGGAGAGAGGGCCTTGAGGTTTCGGCAATGAGAAGGATGAGGAGATGCCTTGTGGCATTTTTTCCTCATCTTCTTATAGTAAATGAAAATGTATGCCTCTTCACCTTCCATGGTGACACCTTTACCTTCCATGGTGACTCTTCATCCTCCATGGTGACTCTTCATCCCCCTTATACCTATCTACAATTTCCTCTATCCTCCTAATAGCACTCCCTTGCTAGGTGAATTGGTTACATATGCATTCTTAAGGCTTACAATATCTCTAAGGTCCAAGGTTAAATCCTTGGCACCTACATCATTTCATTTTTTTATTCTTTTATTCTTTTGGAAGCCCATCTAAAGTAAGGCCCATTACATGATGTGTTATTTCTTTTATTCTCATGGGGCCCATTAGGATAACTAACGAAGTGCTATTTAAGACCCATTAGGAATTTCCACCATTTAGAGCTCATATAAGTCCCATTAACACTTACACTAAAATTCCCTCAACTCTAACTTTCATTCATGAATCATACTCAATGTGGCTATTATTCATGGAATTATACTCAATATTAGGGATAATATTGAAGGGTATTTTAGTGGGGTGTTACAATCCTCCATACCTTCTGTGAAGTTCATCCTCGAACTTAAAATAGCTCCGGAAACTTTTGTTTCTTATCGTCCTCGCGTTCCCAGGTAGCTTCTTCCGATTGTTGACTTTGCCACAAGACCTTGACTAAGGGTACATCTTTGTTCCTCAGTCTCTTGACATCTCAATCCAGGATTTGTATGGGTTTGCTTTCATAACTCAGGTCCTTCTGGATTTGTATGGCCTGCGGTTCCATCACTTGGTCTACATTGGGAATACATTTCTTGAGCATCGATACGTGGAACACGTTGTGGATTGATGACATCTCCTGAGGTAACTCGAGCTCATAAGCCACCTTGCCAATTCTGTTCAGGATCTTGTACAGTCCCACATAGCTCGGACTTAGCTTTCCTTTCTTCCCGAATCTCATTACTCCTTTCATAGGAACCACTCGGAGGAACACCAAATCCCCGACACCGAATTCCAAAGGCCTACGTCGCTGATCCGCATAATTCTTCTGCCGGCTCTGAGCAGTCTCTATTCTTTGGCAGATATTCTGTATAGCTCGGGGTGGTGTCGTCGATGAAATCCGTCTGGAGTCCCATCTCTTTCTTTTCGCCTCCTTCGTACCAACAGATCGGAGATCTACATCTCCTCCCATACAAAGCTTCATAAGGTGTCATTCTGATAGTAGCTTGGTAGCTATTATTATAAGCGAACTCCGCTAAACATAAATATGGCCACCAGCTCCCTTTGAAATCCAGGGCACAAGCTCGTAACATGTCTTCCAGTACTTGGTTCACCCTTTCCGTTTGCCCATCTGTCTGAGGATGAAAGGCGGTACTGAATCGCAGCTTCGTGCCGAGAGCTTTATGAACACATTCCCAAAACTGTGAGGTGAAACGTCCATCCCTATCTTAAATGATGGTCTTGGGAATACCATGTAGTCTGATAATTTCCTTAGCATATAGTTGAGCTAGTTGCTTGACTGAAAAGGTCATCTTGATCGCTAGGAAATGTGCCGATTTCGTCAACCTGTCGACAATAACCCATATAGCATCATATCCGTTCGTGGTCCTGGGAAGTCCTGAGATGAAATCCATAGAGATGTCTTCCCATTTCCACTCCGGAATTTGGATCGGTTGCAGAACTCTTTCAGGTCTCTGGTGCTCTGCTTTAACTTGCTGGCAGGTCAGGCAGGTACTGACATGCTGAGCTACGCCCCTCTTCATACCGAGCCACCAAAATCTCGTTTTTAGATCTTGATACATCTTGGTAGATTCCGACTGCATAGAATAAGGGGTTCCGTGAGCCTCCTCCAGTACATTCTTGCGTAGCTCCGGATCATTAGGGATACATAGAGGATCCCTAAGGTATACTACTCCGTTATCGGCGATATAAAAACCCTCACCTTTTCCTTCTAGAATATCCTGCTTAACCTTCTGGAGGCTTGGATCATCATTCTTTTTGTCTAGTATGTCGTCGAATAGTGCTGGTACGATTGCCATGGTCGAAAGTCGTCCGGAAATAAACTCGATTCCGTAGTTCACAATTTTTTTTTCAGCGGTCGAGATAATACTGATAAGGACATCAAGGCGGCACTGGACTTCCTGCTGAGTGCATCGACCACTTTGTTCACCTTGCCTGGATGATAAAAGATCTCGCAGTCATAGTCCTTTACCAGTTCGAGCCATCTGCGTTGTCGCATGTTAAGGTCCTTCTGAGTGAAGAAATATCGCAAACTCTGGTGATCTGTATATATCTTGCACTGTGCTCCGTATAGATAGTGTCTCCATTCCTTCAGAGCAAAGACCACGGCTGCTAACTCTAAATCGTGAGTGGGATAGTTCCTTTCATGTTCTTTGAGTTGCCTAGAGGCATAGGGAATAACTTTACCACTCTGCATAAGTACAGCTCCGAGTCTCAGTTTGGAGGCATCGCTGTACATGTCGAAGCTCTTGTCATCTTCGGGAAGAGTAAGGATTGGAGCACTTGTACGTCTCCTTTTCATCTCCAAGAAACTCCTCTCGTATTCATCTGTCCATACGTACTTCTGGTTCTTCCTGGTGAGGACCGTCATAGGTGATGCGATTCTGGAGAAGTCTTCCATGAATTTCCGGTAATAGCTTGCTAGTCCGAGAAAACTCCTGACATCGCTAGCATTCTTCGGCCTGTTCCAGTTACTCACGACCTTGATTTTCTTCCAATCCACCATGACTCCGTCCTTGCAAATAATATGACCTAGAAAAGCCACTTGATTCAGCCAAAATTCGCATTTGGAGAACTTGGCATATAACTTCTTTTCCCGAAGGATCTGTAATACCATCTTTAGGTGTTCAGCGTGCTCTTCTCGATCTCTCGAATAGATGAGGATATCATTGATGAAGACGATCACAAACTTGTCAACGAATGCCGAGAATACTCGATTCATCAGGTCCATAAACATAGTGGGAGCATTAGTTACTCCGAAGGGCATGACGACGAATTCAAAGTGTCCGTATCTAGTCCGGAAAGCCGTCTTCGGAATATTGTCTGGTTTCACATTAACTTGATGGTAACCCGTTCTAAGATCGATCTTCGAAAAGACGGTAGCTCCCTTCAGTTGGTCGAACAGGTCGTGATCCTTGGGAGGGGATACCTATTCTTAATCGTCACATTATTTAGAGCTCGATAATCTATGCTCATGCGCATAGTTTCATCCTTCTTTTTCATGAACAGTACCGGAGCTCCCCATGGAGAGTGACTCGGGTGAATAAAACCCTTGTCGAGTAACACCTGCAGCTGTCCTTGAAGCTCCTTCAATTCAGCTAGCGCCATACGCCAAGGTGCCTTGGAGATCGGATTAGTGCCAGGAATCAGTTCGATCTCATATTCGATTTCTCTGTCTGGGGCCAATCCTGGTAGATCGTCTGGGAATACCTCCGGATAATTGCATACCATTCTGACATCACTTAGTTTTTGATCCTTTGTTTGAGCGGTGCTGACCACATATGCTAGAAAACCAGTGTATCCATTCGCTAGCATCTTCTGCGCCTTTAGAGTCGATAAGAATTTCCCGGTTCTCTTCCTTGGCTCTCCGATGAATTCAAACATAGGTTCCGCCTCGGGCTAGAAGACCACTTTTCGCTTACGACACTCGATAGAAGCACCGTATTTGCTCAGAAAATCCATACCCAGTATTCCATCATAATCTTGCATGTCGAGTACTATCAGGTCGCAATAGAGATCTCTTTCTGCGATTTTGATTGGTGTTGCACGCAACACGTGGGTGGATGCCATTGTTTCTCCCGAAGGCAGGATTATTAGAAATTTATAGTCTAGAATTTGTAGAGGTATGTCTATCTTCTTAGAGTAAGGCATGGAAATAAACGAATGCGTTGCTCTAGTGTCAAATAATGCAGTAGCATGCTGACTATAAATAAAGATCTGACCTGTAACAACCGTCGAAACATTCGCTGCGTCCTCCTTGGTAAGTGAGAAAACCCTGGCGTTCATCGTAACTGGTGGGGCTTCCAATCTGCCTTGACTTATCTGAGGACCTTCCAGTGCTGCTTGCATATAATTGTAACGCCCGCTTTTTTTTTTCTTTTTCATAAAGTGGCGTTACGTTAACCTACTTAGGGCATGTAGAAATCATAATGCAGCGGAAACCTTTAAACTTACACCTACATGCATTTACTACCATTCCTAACATCATAACATGGAAACTTGGCATATTAACTTTATACTTAGCATCATATCATGTCATACTTAGCGTCATGTCATACTTAGCATCATGTCGTACTTAGCATCATGTCATAGGTTCACATTCAAGCACATAATAGTAAAGGTAATGTTCTATCATAAGACGAGCAACCATATAGCTTCTTGGCCAAGTCACTATCACACACATGCTTTAATGCCCTCCTGCTGCTTCCTTACTGTCCCCTTGCGTGATCTGCGGTACAAGGAAAATAAGACTATAAGCACACAGGCTTAGTAAGACTCTTTCCTACTGACTAAAATCATTCATCACTTAATCATGAGCACATTAAACATTAACATACTTAGTGCTTTACTTAGAACATAAGTCTTCATGATCACTTAGCATACATGCACAGGGCATGAACATAAACTTAATCACATTCGTATCATGGCATAAACATAAACTTAAAAACATTCACGGCATGGAATAATACTTGGCATAGACATAAACATAATAAGCATAACCTCATAAACATTCTTAGCATGAACCTAAATAAAATCATGACATCCTAACTTAGCACAAACATAATTAATCATGGCATCATAAACTAGCATGAACATAAATAAAATCATGGCCTCCTAACCTAGCATGAACATAATTAAAGCATGGCATCATAAACCAGCATGAACATAAATAAAATCATGGCATCCTAACCTAGCACAAACATAATTAAATCATGGCATCATAAACTAGCATGAACATAAATAAAATCATGGCATCCTAACCTAGCATAAACATAATTAAATCATGGCATCATAAACTAGCATGAACATAAATAAAATCATGGCATCCTAACCTAGCATAAACATAATTAAATCATGTTATCATAAACTAGCATGAACATAAATAAAATCATGCCATCGTAACCTAGCATAAACATAATTAAATCATGGCATCATAAACTAACAGGAACATAAATAAAATCATGGCATCATAATTAACATGAACATACTTTGCATTAACATACCTTGCATAAACATACTTTTCATAAACATATTTTTCATAAACATACTTTTCATTAACATAATGCATAACATGGATGGATGCATGGGCAAATGCATATATCATAAGGATGCTTAGTTTAAAATCATACTTTTCATAAACGTACTTTTCATAAACATACTTTTCATAATATACTACATAACATGGATGGATGCATGGGCAATGCATATATCGTAAGGATGCTTAGTTTAAAATCATACTTTTCATTACTTAAACATAATCATAACATTCATTGGGCCCTGGCTTGTACCACATTCATATATCATATGCGCGCATCCCTAAGTAAATACGAGGTAGCTAATCTCGACCTACTAGGGTAAGGACAGCTTCATCGGTAGTCCCGAACCGTAAGGACAGCTTCATCGGTAGTCCCGAACCGTGGACAGCTTCATCGGTAGTCCAAAATCGTGGACCTTACTTAGGTCCAGTACAAGCCCATAAAATAAAATATAATGCTTTCACATGCTTCTTCATTCATAATCATTCATAGCATATTCATTCATTCATCATACTTAACATCATCATTATGCCTTGAAGGCATGAACTTTAACTTCATTCATCATTTTCATTCTTAAACATGGCATATGTACACATCATCCATAAAGCATGGCATACATACTAATTATTCATAGAATATGGCATACCTACATATCATTTATAAGACATGGCATACATACATATTATTCATAGAACATGACATACATACATATCATTTATAAGACATGACATACCTACATATCATTTATAAGGCATGGCCTACATACATATTATTCATAAAGCATGACATACATACATATTATTCATAGAACATGACATACATACATTTCCTTCATAAATTATGGCACATGTCTAAACATTTAGGGCCTAATCATATAATTCATGACATATAACTAATGGTTTGATTAACATAAAAATTCTTCCATCTTACTTAAACATACCTCTTAGTAACCTATACACAAGTATCATTGTAGGTTTATCCCAACCCTAGCCCTAGGTTATGTCCTTGGCCGAAAGTCCCAAGGAAACCATAGGTTCAAGAAACTTCACATAACTTCCCAACAACATCTCATACATACATACTAGGCCCTAGGAACCATTTGATCCCCTTCTTAAGGCCATCCCTAATCCTTTATCCCTAGTCATGTTCTTGGCCAAAACTTCAAGGCCATGGGGGGCATGGAAAAAATTCCATTAAAATCCCCAAATCAATTGTTAAACACCAACCATACCTTACCATAGGGCCATTGGGGCCCTTACTTGAAATAAGTCCTATCCTTCCACCCTATTAGGGTACTTGGCCGAAACCTATAGGGTTTCTAGGCCATGTGAACCATTCACATAAATCCCCTCCATCTCCCTTAAATCATGATAATACATCAAACACACACTTGGGGTTTTAGACCCAACCCTACCCATGGGTTATTGATGTTGGCTGAAACCCTAGGGTGTCCTAGGGTATCCCAAAAATTCTCAAAAATTATATTTAATCTCTAAACATCATAAGAGAACATTAAACAACATTATCAAGATTTTTAGCATCACCATGGACCCTAAAATGCTAGTGGCCGAAACCCCATGGGATTTGGGTGCTTGGTTTTGTTTCTTTCATCATCAAATCCCAAAAACCAACCAATATATCATGCTAAAAACATAAGGAACTATTATACCACAGGTGAGGGAGTCTTACCTTCGGGTTTCTTGATTTTTCACCTTGATTATAGAGAATCAAAAGAACTCCATAGACCCTAAGTCACCTCTAGCCCTTGTAACCTTGGGAAGCCTTTAGATCTTGGAGATGAGACCCCCTTGTGAAGTTTTTCCAAGGAAATTCTCCTTAGGGTGTTCGGCTAGGATGAGGGAAGGAGGAGGAAGAAAATGCAAAGTGATGGAAGAAAGAAGTAACTCCCAAACCCCCCTCTTTATAACTCATCAAGGAGGCAAATGAAGAGTCTCTCCATGACCCTTCATCTTCTTCTAAGCCTTAACCAATATCCACTTCATTCCCTCATAACATTCCCTTGCTAGGTGAGTTGGTTAGTGCATACATGGTTGGTCAAGAGGTCCAAGGTTCAATCCTTGGTCCATGCACCTTATTTTTATTTTATTTTTCTTTTTATTTCCCTAAAATTTCGAAAATCCTTTTAAAAATCCCCCCATAATTATGTTAGTATTTCTCATTAAAACCCCTTTATTTTTATATTAATTTTTACCTAAAATCCACCAAAAATTATGGTACTAAAAAACCCATATAAGGCCCATTAGTGCCCTTTTTCCGAATTTAAATGAGAAAATATGGATTTTCTAGGCCAAAGTTCGCATTAGTATTTCTAGGTTCCTCAGAAAATTATCTAGACATGCTTAATATTTTAAGGAAATATTAAGAGAATTTTCCGGGTCATTACAATAATGCAGTTGGGCAGGGGCACCCTGGTGCTGGATCAGCTGCTGAGGTGGTGCCTGAGGCTTAATAGGGCAGTCGATGGCCTTGTGTCCTTCCAATCCGTAGGTGAAGCATTTATTTGTACCTCTACGATATTCTCCAAGATGCCTATTTCCACATTTCGCGCACGGGTTGTTCTTGGGCTTCTTGATCGCTGGACCGCCTTTAGGATTGTTCCATTTCTTTTTGTCGTTGCGGTTCCCTTGCCAGCTGGTGCCCATGTGCTGACCTCCTGAGTTTACTTGGTTCTTGTTCTCTGTCGGCATCTCCTTTTGCTGATTAATACTGTTCAGATAGTGCTCGGTGATCAAGGCGCTACTAAACAACTCCTCTGTGGTCTGCGGTCGGTTAACTCCACCGGCCACGTTCAGAGCTATCTCGGGCCGCAACATTTTCAGCATCAGGCGGACCTTTTCTTTCTCCGTCTTGACCAACTCGGGACATAGGCGAGCCAACCTGTTGAATCTCTTGACAGCTTCACTGACTGACAGATTGCCTTGACGGAATTCTGTAAACTCGTCGTAGTGTTTGTTGGTGACCCGCATGTGAAAGAACTCCTCGTAAAATTCTGATTCAAAGTCCGTCCATTTCATCTAGTTCACGGGTCTCTTGGCTGTAACGCCCTGAAATTTCCATTTTTAGTTCTTAAAGTCCTTAGAATTATTTTAAAATGGTTTAGAAATATTCTAGATATTTTTAGGAATTTTTAGAATATTTTTATGGAATTTTCCGAGTTCGTTTAGTATTTTTAAAAAAGGAAAAACGTTAAAGGGCAGCAGGGGGATCGAACCCGCAACAACCAGGAGACCTGGCGCGAGCGCAACCAGCTGGGCTAGTTGGTTTTGTTGAAATGAACTGGGCGAAACAATAGATAAGGTATAGTTAGGTAAATTCGCCCCATAAGTATAAATAGATAATTAAAGAGAGAAATTTTATTTTCTCTCAACCTAAACCCTTTCTCTCCCTCGCCCAACACCTTGCGCCGACTCCTTTCCCCTCTCCTCTCTTGGGCGACACCAACACCAAGCCCTAGAGGGCTGGCCAAGGCTCTCCTCCGAGAGATATTCCTATATTCGGGATCCCCGCGACGAGGGGAACGCGTAGATGCGAAGAATTCTCCGAGATTTCAAGTTTCTCCGGAACCTCCGACGCCGTTTTTGGTTGTAAGTCCAAGATATCAAGGTAAGTACTGCTCACCTGCAGTAAGAGGCGGTTTTTCCGCGAGAATTTCCTTTAAAAGTTTTAAAAGAGATAGTTTCTTTAGTTTATGATTTTTAGCATGTGATATTAGTTCATTATATGTTTGTATAAGTTGATTAAGCACCCTATATGAGATTAGGGCTAATAAAAGTTATGAGAAAAGAAAAGAGAAGATAAAGATAAGAAAAGAAAAGGCCAAGGACTTAAGAAATCCCCAAAAGTCAAGACTTAGGGATTTTAGCACGCAAGGTGCTCGAGAAAATGCCAAGGCATTTACAGATAAGAAAGAAAAGAAAGAAAAGCTATTTTATTTTCTAAGGCCAGTACCCGGCGTCCAAGGGCGTCGTTAAAGAAATCCAGGTGTCCAATTCCAAGGTCTTGGCCCTGGTAGACCAAGGTCTGCTCTATTAGGATTGGTGGCTCGCTACCCTAACCTTTTAGGGAACGCGCATATGAGATGGTACTTACGTCTTCAGTGGATCCAAGTGATTATTATTTTCAAGTATATGCTATAGCAAAGTTTTCTAAAGTTTAAGAAAGTTTTCAAAGAGTTAAAGAAAGATTTTAAGTTAAAGAATTGCTAAAATTTCAAGTTAAGCCAAGAAAAGTGAGTTAAGATTTATAAATGCTTGAGTATGCATGTTTTCGAGTTATACATGTTCATATTGTTTCTTTCAAGCATATAAGTATCTCATGTGATTTCATATTGTTCAAGAAGCATGTTTGCACATTTCGAGATTTTGTGAGCTAGATAGTACTTACTAAGCTTTTTGCTTACTAGTTGCATTTCCTCTTACTGCAGATAAAGGTAAAGGCAAGCAATTCTGAAGGAAGGCGACGAGGCGGTGCTGAGTAAAGTGTGTGTGGTGGCTGATTTTGGAGAGATCCTTGAGACGAGACAATTTAGTTATTTGAATTACAATGTTTTAGTTTATTCAAATTCCAAGTTATTGCTTTATGGAGTTTAGCGAACGTTTAAGCTTTGGATAGTTTTACATGCTCAATTTCTTAGAGTAAAGATTCCATGTCATTTCATTTAGCATACATATCGTTATGATTGCATTGGATGAGTAGAAGTGTGAGTAGTTTAGAATATTGATACTTTGTTGGAGTTATTGATGCATGTGCCAAGATAGTGCTAGATTCCCTTTTGAATTATGTTTTATTGCCCAATTATGCTTAGAAAAGTTGCTTTCTCATTTCATAATGCCTTAGTGATGTTTTAGAATTTTGTGTGATGAGTTTCAATGGTTAGAAGTTAAGTTTGGTACAATCTTTAGCCTAAAGTTTATATAGATTTTCATAACTTGCTAAATCCCGCAAAAGTCCTAATTTCAAGTTTATAGATTCGTTTTGATTGGCTAAGTTGTTTAGAAAACTAGTATGAAGCATAGAAATGGTATCATGATTTTGTATGGCTCGAAAGTATAGGTTTGGTGGAGTTTTGAAACAAGGCCTCGAATCTGAAATTCAGATTTTCAGGCGTGCCAGTCGACTGGTTCAGTATCAGTCGACTGGCCTATCGAACAGTAGCTTCTGTTCGATGCATCAGTCGACTGCCAAGAGGCCAGTCGACTGGTGCCGCGCCCAGGAACTTTCTGTGGGCGATACCAGTGCATATCGACAAGGATACGAGTTCGTAAAATTCAAAATTTTTACGTGCAGCGGAAGAATTTGCATAAAATAATTTCCAAAATTATTTTAACTTCGTATCTAGCATGCAACCTTATGGTGTGTTGACATAATCATAAAATAAAAGTTTGTGAAAAGTAAACTAATTTACCAAGTACCTCGCGTAACTCGAAGTAAGGGACGAGATCTAACCGTAGCGTCCATTGGAAGCTCCGCCTCTATTCGCGTCCACGTCGAGTTCTCTTCGGGATGACTTCACCAAGTCACGAGTTTTGTGCCGACGAGAACTACTAGATTCTCTATAGGCACAACTTGAAAGATCAAGAGAAGAGTTAGGAAACTAACCACCAAGAACGGAATCGAATTCCGAGAGAGAGAGGGAGATGTGATCCGCTTCTTCTTCTTCTTGGTTGGTTTCTTCTTCTCCTTGAAGCTCACGGCAACAACTTGCCTTGGAGGAGTTGAGCCGGCCCTAGCTGGAGGAAGGGGCGCCGGCCCTAGGTCTCCAATGGGCGCCGGCCCTAGGTGGGGAGAAAGGAAGGAGAAGAGGAGTCGCTATCCACTTCTTCTTCTTCGTGTTCGGGTTCTCCTTCTTCTTAATTGCTCACGCCAACTTCAAAGGGTGGAACTCCTTTGTGCGCCGGCCCTAGAGGACCTAGGGTGCGCCGTCCCTAAGGAAAGAAGAAGAGAAGGAGGAGAGAAGAGAAGAAAGAGAGGGAGAGAATAATTAATCTCTTAATTACTCAATTGGAATTAAGGGCTAGCCTTTGGTTCCTTTATATAGTAGCAACTCCTTTGCTAAGTCTCCCTCTAAACCGAATTAACGGAATTAGTTATAAGAAATTTATCTTATAAATTTTCTTATTGCTTATTCCTTTTAAGCCTAGTCTTATTATAAACAATTTATAATAAAACAAATTAGTTATCATAAGAGATTTATCCTATAAATTCTCTTATGAATTTTATTATAACTAACTTTATAATAAAACTAATTATTTATCATAAGAAATTTATCCTATAAATTCTTATGAATTAATTCCGTTTAAACCAAGTCTTTATTATAAACTAATTTATAATAAAAACTAATTCTTCTTCTCTTTAAATTATGGAATAAATTTTATAAGAAATTTATAAACTTTCTTATTATGAAAAATCAATTCATAATTGATTTTATAAAATTAAAATAAACCAATTCATGGATTATTTTAATCTTCCATAAAAGGAATAAATTTCTATAAATTTATTTATATAAATTTCTTTATACAAATTTATTTATCCATAATTTATAAAATAAATCGCACTTGATTTATTTTATAAATTAAACCAAAATTAATTGGTTTTTCTCCTCTTTATTGGCCGGCCACCAAAGGGGGGTTTGGCACCCTCTTTGGTCGGCCAAACCAACCCGGATCGCCGCGAATTAAACTCATTTAATTCGCCCAAAAAGCCTTTAAAAGACTTAGCCATTTTTAGCTTCCATTGCGCCTCTGACCAACTCAGATTCGACTTATTTCTCTTGATCGGAAAATCCAATTTTCAACTCATTTTAAATCCCTCGGATTACTCGTAGTGCGTGTGACTAAATAGGCTTTCGATTTATGTTGGCCGTCTATAATCAACAAATTATAGAACGATCATGAGTGGCACCTAGTAGTACATCATGATCCCCAATTAATCGAAAGATCAACGGTTTGACCCCAGAAGAAATTATTCTGAAACCCTTCAGCAGCTCTAATGAATCGTGCCCCATTCCCTTCACCACCTTATACCCACTTGGTTCAGGACACGGTCTATGGTGTCAGTCCCCACTAGGCTGACTACGTCACACCTAGCCCAAGTAATGTCTTACTCGTCCTTTGGATTTCTAATTACTCTCATGTATTTTAGAGACTCTCACTCTAAACACGATATGCTCTGGCCAGAGGCTTTGAGTAACAATCCGACGATAGGCCTGGGTATACATCTCCTCGCAAGGAGTGGTGAATCCTTTGTAGGCTGTTCAAACATCTTCGGGCACTTCGGCTTATACCCGATCATCCTGGGTCCACACCTCCTTGGAGATGCTTGCTTAAGATGTCAAAGTATAAGTCTCCATGACCAAGATGACTTAAACACCGCAAGTCAAAGGAACATCGCACTTAAGCCGCAGTAAGATCTTCATTGACATATCTACATGTAGATTCCCATATGAAGTCTTACAGCTAGTCACTCCAATGAACTAGTTCCCTTAACTAGCATCCATGTTTATCTCCGGACATCCCAATGTCACCAGCCAGTGAGAATCAGCTGATTAGAGAATAACCCATGCTAGTCTCAACAGAATTGATAGTGTCCGTTTTTTATCAATTCATCGACTAGGGATATTTTCAATACTTCACATTTGCGCATTTAGAGATAATCACTAGTTGTGATCTCATCACAAATTCTCTTATGCTGTGAGTTGTATTGCGGACATTCAGTAGATGAGTTTAAGATCCCAATCAAATACACAAGCATGTATACTCAAATAGTGAATTATCATTTATTAATATAAATGTTTTACAATCATAAGGCGATTGCCTTAGGACACTTCTCTCATATCACTAACAGCTGGTGGAGTCGAAGGCACTACAGGTATCACCATCTGATTCGCAGATGGAACGGTAGTATTTGCTTGCTGATTAATCAAGGTGTTGATGGTCTGCTGCTGATGAGCTGACGCTGGAGTTCTGTCACTAGGTGCGTTAGGTCAGGCTGAGGTACGGTATCATTAATTCTAGTACTTCTTCTAGCCATGCTGTTTTCATATTACAACAATAAGCTAGTATAAGGTCATTTATCATTTTCATCATTTTCATGTATATACATGCATTTGTATCATTTTTTCATTATAAGGTAAGGTAAGGTACTACCCTAAGTTTCCATTCCCAAGTAAAAAAACATGATTCCATAATTTCGTATTTGTATACTTAATCATAAACATTCCTTATCGTTCTAGAACCATAGAGGGTATCACATCTACTTGTATGGTTAGTCTAGAAACATTCCTATCATAAGTAAACATAAAGCAAACATACTTAAATCATGTAAGGTAAGATCTTACTTGGAAACGACATGATGCAGGCTTGAGGTGTGTGTAGTGAGATGGCAATTTCGCTCTGATACCAAACTGTAACGCCCGCCCCTTACGTGAGCAACGCGTTACTTTTTTTTTCATTCGTACTTGATTGCATTTGAAGTGTAAATATAGCAGCGGAAATAATACTAAATCATGAACATATGCAATTGGATAAATTTCTTTCTAACTAAACTACTTTAAGCATGTGAATCATAGCTTAGCATATTTAACAAGAGAGTATATAGTTCTACATTAAGCATGTGAATCATAGTTTAGCATATTTAACAAGAGAGTATATAGTTCTACATTAAACATGTATATCATAAAGAACTTCAACTCTAACAAGTAGTATGCGTAAACATAAGAACTAACACATGCAGTTTATAAGTAGCAACATTAAGTCCATAAGTAAGAGTAAAGACAATAGTAGGATCGTTCTGCCAAGTCACTGCCACACACACACATGCCCTCCTGCTGCTTCCCCTTCTTTAGAAACCTTTAGTTTAATCTGCAACATTAGAAGGTAGACTATAAGCATAAAATGCTTAGTAAGCTCCTTGCTTACTCACAAAATCCGTACATCACATATAAGTAGAAATCTACATCATTTGACATAAACATATAACATGAATAAATACTTAAAACATCTAAAGCACATAAGCATAAACACTTAAAACATAATCATGTGCATAAACATTAGACAAAGCATATGCAATATCATTAAACATAAACATGTGTATAAACATTAATCATAGCATATGCAACATCATTAAATATAAACATGTGCATAAACATTAAGGATGCTCTTTGAAAAAATATATATAATATAATACTTGAACATTAACATATCATCATCATTGGGATCCCTGACTTGTACCCATTCGTCATTTGTGCGCATCCCTTCGTAGAGTGCGAGGTAGCTAATCCCGACCTACTAGGGTACTAGGCAACTTTTAGCCTAGGGATAGCTACGGTAGTCCAGAACCGGGGCCTTGCTTAGGAGCCCATCCCTTGGACCTTTTTTTAAGATCCGGTACAAGCCAATACATATAGTAAAATAGCATACATGATTCCTTTTCTTTCCATAGCAATTTCTCTTTAGCATAGCGTTCTTCATTTTTTTTCTTAGAAATTGCTCTTTAGATATTCTTTTATTCATAATATCATACATGTCATGGGCATACATTCAAAGCATAAATATCATCATAACTTTCAAGCATGAACATGGCATGGAGAAAACATAATCTCATGGTAAGAAAATTCATAACATGCCAACTTATCATTCATGATTCATAAAACACATAATGTTCAATTTAAAACTAAGGATAATACACCTATGGAACTTGTTTCATTTTTTTTTCATCTATCATGGCATAATGAAACATGGATACCTTTAATTGAACCATAATTCAACATATACTCCACTGGACAAAACATTTAGATAGGGTTATCATGGCATAAAAATATAACACAATATCACACAACTCATACAACATGCATACATTGAATATCCTATTACAAAGAGACATCATCAAGTGAGGTAGTGACCTTAACCCATCCTAAAACCTAATTTAAGGTACTAATCAGAAACTTCTAAGGTTCATATCATCATGAAAATGACAAACAACAAGAGCAATTGATTCATACAACATGCATATAATATATATTCTAACACTAGGAAACATTAGCAAGTAACATGACATCTTTAACTCTCTTTTTTTGACCTTATTTAGGGTTTAGACCGAACATATTTGGAGGAGGAAACATGGCCTAAAATATATAAAAACCACAAACAAAACATTAACAAGGAATTACAAATCATTAGCTAGTCAAAAAGGAACCCAAACATCTTCTTATGGCCAAAAAGTCTATGGCTTCATGGGAGCCTTGACCGAAACTTTTAAGGGTCTTTTTGCTCCATTTGTTTTGCATCATAACTCATAACTTGTCATCAAACGAACATTGGAGTCATTAGATAGCATCAAACACAAACATAAGCCCTAAAACCCATGCTTGGCCGAAACTTGCTTATAGGGAAAATTTCACGATTTTAGCAACACATCGCAAGAACATGAAAAAAACATATATAAGCTATTACGTTACAGGTGAGGGGAGTCTTACCCTTGTGCTAAAGATTCCCAAACAATATATATCACCTACAAGGAGAAAGAAAGAACTTCTTGCTCCTTGGCTCTTCCTTTGCTTCACAAACACAAAGCCTTCACTAGATCTTCTTGGAGAGAATTTTTATTTTGATGGAGAGAGGGCCTTGAGGTTTCGGCAATGAGAAGGATGAGGTGATTCCTTGTGGCATTTTTTCCTCATCTTCTTATAGTAAATGAAAAGGTATGCCTCTTCACCTTCCCTGGTGACCCCTTTACCTTTCATGGTGACTCTTCATCCCCCTTACACCTATCTACAATTTCCTCTATCCTCCTAATAGCACTCCCTTGCTAGGTTAATTGGTTACTTATGCATTCTTAAGGCTTACAACATCTCTAAGGTCCAAGGTTAATCCTTGGCACCTACATCATTTCATTTTTTTATTCTTTTATTCTTTTGCAAGCCCATCTAAAGTAAGGCCCATTACATGATGTGTTATTTCTTTTATTCTCATGGGGCCCATTAGGATAACTAACGAAGTGCTATTTAAGACCCATTAGGAATTTCCTCCATTTAGAGCCCATATAAGGCCCATTAACACTTACACTAAAATTCCCACAACTTTAACTATCATTCATGAATCATACTCAATATGACTATTATTCATGCAATTATACTCAATATTAGGGATAATATTGAAGGGAATTTTAGTGGGGTGTTACACCACCTGATATGAGAAATCGTAAACCGAGAAGAAGTAGCTGTCGCCAAGATTGTATCGGAGGACAACTTGGCGGATCCTGTAACGCCCGAAAATTCTCGAAACTAATTTTAGAAGTATCTTAGAATTTATTCCAAATTTATGGATATTTTTATAGAATTTTTCTGTAAACGAAAGTGGCAAAAAGGGTTATAAACAGAAAATCGCGTAGGTGGGAATCAAACCGTTCACCTACGCTGTGAGAGACGAATGGGCGGACCACTGCGCTGGTTTGTTTTTGTTGAAATAGATTGAGCGAAACAATAGAGAAGGTATAATTAGGTAAATTCGCCCCCATAAGTATAAATAGATAATTAAGGAGAGAAGTTTTATTTTCCCTAAACTCAAACCCTTCCTCGCCCAAACCAGCCGCACGCCGCCCTCCTCTCTCCTCCCTTGGGCAAAAACACACCAAGGCCTCCTCTCCTCTTCTAAGGGGGCACCGGCCAAGGAAAAGCAAGGAGTGCGGAGAGATTTTCCGATATTCGGAATCCCCACGACGAGAGGAACGCGTGAACGCGAAAAATCTCCGAGACTCCAAGTTTCTCCGGAACCTCCGACGCCGTTCTTGGTTGTAAGTCCAATAAATCAAGGTAAGTACTGCTCACCTGCAGTAAGAGGTGGTTTTCCACAAGAATTTTCCCTTAAAAGTTTTAAAAGAGATATTTACTTTTAGTTTAAGATTTTTGCATGTGATCTTAGTTCATTATATGCTTATATATATTTGATAGAGTATCCTATGTGAGTTTAGGGTCTCAGAAATCTATAAGAAAAGAAAAGAAAGATAAAGAAAAAGAAAAGAGAAGGCCAAGGCCTTACGAAATCCCCAAAAGTCAAGACTTAGGGATTTGGGCACACAAGGTGTTCGATAAAATGTTAAGGCATTTAAAGATAAGAAAGAAAAGAGAGAAAAGCTATTTTATTTTCTAAGGCCAGTACCCGGCGTCCAAGGGCATCGTTAAGGAAATCCAGGTGTCCAATTCCAAGGTCTTGGCCCTTGTAGACCAAGGTCTGCTGTATTAGGATTGGCGGCTCGCTACCCCAGCCTTTTAGGGAACGCGCATAAGATGGTACTTACGTCTTAAGTGGATCCAAGTGAGTTATTATTTTCAAGTATATGCTTTAGCAAAGTTTTCTAAAATTTAAGGAAGTTTTCTAAAAGTTAAAGAAAGATTTAAAATTAAAGAATTGCTAAAGTTTCAAGCTAAGCTGAGAAAAAGTGAGCTAAGATGTATTAATGCTTGAGTATGCATGTTTTGAGTTATACATGTTTTAGTGTATCTTTTAAGCATAAAAGTATCTCATGTGATTTCACATTGTTTAAAAAGCATGCTTGCACATTTCGAGATTTTGTGAGCTAGATAGTACTTGCTAAGCTTTATGCTTAATAGTTGCATTTCCTCTTACTGCAGGCAAAGGTAAAGGCAAGCAATTCTGAAGGAAGGCGACGAGGCGGTGCTGAGCGACGTGTGTGTGGTGGCTGACCTTGGAAAGGTCCTTGGGCGAGACAGTTTAGCTTAATTGAAATGCAATGTTTAAGGTTTCCAAATTCCAAGTTATTGTGTTATGGAGTTTATTAAACATTTATGCTTGGATAGTTTTACATGCTCAATTTGGTAGAATGAAGATTCCATGTCATTTCAATTAGCATGCATACTTTTGTGAATGCACTAGATGACCAAGGGCATGAGTAGTTTAGCATGTTGGTACATTGAATTTTAGACTTATTCTTGAGCTTATTATTCCCTTTTGGACTAAGTCCTAATTGTGCTTAAAATGCTTGTAAATTCGGTAGGAAAGTAAGATTTACATTCTATCTATTTGATGCATGTGCCAAGATGTCGTTAGTCTCCTTTTGAATTAAGTTTTTATTGCCTTAAATATGCTTAGAATAGTTGCATTCATATTCCATAATGCTTTAGCAATATTATAGAGCCTTGTGTGATGAGTTTAAATGGTTAGAAGTTAAGTTTGGTACAAACTCTAGTCTAAAGTTCCAATAAGTATTTTCTTTACGAATGTTAGAGAAAGGAAGTGTGCCATTGTATCATGCATGACTATTAAAGTTAGAATATCATTCTTAGATAGATTTAAATACAAAAAAAAAGATTTCCGCATTCTTAGTCGTGCATTAGAGTCAAGAAGTAGACAAAGTAACGGTCCGTCTAAGGTAGAGAAGGCGGGGCGCTACAGTTGGTATCAGAGCAGTTCCCATTCTCCAGCATCACACACACATCAGCATCAACCTTGCCGTCTTCAAGTAAGAAAGTTTTAAGTTTCAGTTTTTCTATTGCTCCTTTATTTAATTGCAGTATGGAGAAATGCTTAAGTACTTACTCATATGTGCATAGAACAAGGAAGCATGTTTAATACCTTAGTATCACGGAATCATGTTTAATCCCTAGAATGGATATTAGGTTACTAAGTAAGAAGACAAGTTTATACCTAGAGATGTAGTAGTGATTTCTTGTGCCCTTATGCATTATTAGATGGCAAGAAGAGGCCGAGCTCCTAATGCAGGGAACAGAACTCCAGTTTAAGATAACAATGAGCCTGGCACAGAACAGCCAAACCTGATGGCAGTCATGTCTCAAATGCAAGCTAGATTTCAGAGCAACAGAAGACCATCGCCACACTGATGGCAAATCAGCACCCAGTGCCCCCCTACACCACCCACAGCAGGAGTGGAAACTCTAGTGGTGGCTGAAGTTCCCCCAGTCACACAGGAGACCCCGGCCGTGAACCGAAGACAAGAAGCATACCTCGTCCAGTGGCAGAGGCTGAAACCTGAAAGCTTCTCAGGCACGACTGAGCCCTGGGATGCCCAGGCTTGGTTCAAGACTTTAGAGAGCACAATGGAGCTTCTTAACTGGCCAGAAGTCGAGAAGGTCAAATGTGCCTCCTTCTGCCTAACTGGAGATGCTCGTATGTGGTGGGAGCGGGTCAAGAGTAAGAGGATAGTCAACCAGATGAGCTGGACAGATTTCGAGCAAGAGTTCTATGAGGAGTTCTTCCACATGCGGGTTACCAACAAGCACTACGAGGACTTCATGGAGTTCAGACAAGGTAACCTACCAGTGGGAGAAGCAGTCGCGAAGTTCAACAGACTAGCTCGCCTCTGCCCAGAGCTAGTCAGCACAGAGAAGGAGCGAGTCAGACTGATGCTCCGCATGCTGAACCCTGAAATAGCACTCAACGTGAACAGCGGGACGCACCGACCCCAGACCAGCGAGGAGTTGGTCAGTAGTGCTCTAATCTCAGAGCACTATCTGAATAGCATCAAGGCACAACAAACACAGCAGAAGCCAGTCCTGATTGAGAACAAGACAACAGGAGGCCAGAAGCCTCAGCCAAATAACCAGAACTGGAAGAACAAGAACCACAAAAGGAAGCAGTGGCCTGGCAGCCAAAAAGGAAACCCAGAGAACAAGCAAGCTAGGTATCCACCTTGTCCTAAGTGTGGGAGGACCCATCCAGGAGCATGCCTTTTGGGTGTAACTGGATGCTACTCATGTGGACAAGAGGGACACAGATCCAAAGACTGCCCAAACAAGTTTAAGGTACTTCCTCAGCAGTCCGTACAGTATGGAGGCAAGCCTCAGTTACATTACATGCCTACTATACTGGAGGGACCTCAGATCAGTCAGGGAGGGTTGGAAGCAAGCACCAGTTTCAACCAATGCCAGAGTCTTTTCCCTCACGAAGGAAAGAAGCTGCCAGCGCCTCCACGGTCGTAACAGGTCAAATCGTTATTTTTCAGCATTTAGCTACTACACTGTTTGACACTGGGGCGACCCATTCTTTCGTATCAGTACCTTTTGCTAGTAAGTTACAGGTGCCTGCAGAGAGTTGGGAGTCCAGATTCCTGACAACTCTCCCCTCAGGGGAAATCATGGAATCCACCCAGAGGTTCCGGGCTGTGTCAATCAAGATTTTCAGACCGAGAGCTATATGTCGATCTAATAGTCCTTGCGATGCAAGACTTCGACGTCATACTGGGCATGGATTTCCTCAGTAAGTACAGCGCTTCAGTGGACTGTCGCCGGGAGGAAGGTGGTTTTCAGTCCAGAAGGAGAACCACCGTTTGAATTTCAAGGAGCCCCAAGGAGGAAGACTCAGAAATTCCTCTCAGCCTTGACAGCCCACCAGATGCTAGAGCAAGGGTGTGCTGGTTTTCTTGCACACGTAGTGGACTCAGAAGCAAAGAAAGAACTCAAGCAGGGAGGATGTACGGGTAGTCTGCGAATATCCAGAAGTATTTCCAGAAGAACTACCTGGACTACCTCCCAACAGGGAAGTGGGAATTCGAGATCGAGCTAGTACCAGGTACCGGTCCCGGTCTCGAAGGCCCCATATCGTATGTCTCCAGCAGAGTTGAAGGAATTACAAAGAGCAACTCCAGGAGCTACTAGACAAGGGCTTCATTTTCGCCCGAGTCATTCACCCTGGGAGCTCCTGTACCTTTTCGTCAAGAGAAGGATGGGTCTATGCGATCTGTGCATAGACTACAGTAGCTTGAACAAGGTAACCATCAAGAATAAGTACCCCCTTCCTAGAATAGATGATTTATTTGATCAACTCAAAGGGGCTACAGTGTTCTCGAAGATAGATCTGCGTTCTGGGTATCATCAGCTAAAGTTTAAAGAAAGTGACATCCCCAGGACGGCCTTCAGGACAAGATACGGCCACTACGAATTTGTAGTGATGCCTTTTGGAGTAACCAATGCTCCAGCAGTCTTCATGGAGCTGATGAACCACATCTTCAGGGAGTATCTCGATAAATTCGTCATTGTATTTATTGACGATATTCTCATATACTCACAGACTCCAGAGGACCATGCTACGCACTTGAGGATAGTGCTTCAGATCCTTCAGCAGGAGAAGCTCTATGCAAAATTCTCAAAGTGTGAGTTTTGGCTAGATCAGGTGGCCTTCCTAGGTCACATTGTATCCAAAGAAGGCATTCAAGTTGATCCAGCCAAGATAGAAGCAGTCAGCAACTGGTGTAGACCCAAGAATACCAGTGAAATCAGAAGCTTCTTAGGCCTGGCAGGATATTACAGAAAATTTGTGGAGGACTTTTCCAGAATAGCCTCTCCACTCACAGCCCTGACCAGAAAGAATCAGAAGTTTGAGTGGTCAGATAAATGCGAGCACAGCTTCCTAGAACTGAAGAAAAGATTGACTAGTGCTCCCATCCTGACTGTTTCAGAGAGTGACAAGGCCTTTGACATCTACAGTGATGCATCCAAGATGGGCCTTGGAGCTGTCCTCATGCAAGACGGTAAAGTAATAGCATATGCCTCCAGACAGCTCAAGGACTATGAGAAGAATTACCCTACTCATGACCTTGAGCTAGCAGCTGTGGTTTTTGCACTGAAGCTCTGGAGACACTACCTGTATGGAGTGCAGTGCAGAATCTTCACAGACCATCAGAGTTTGAAGTACTTCTTCACTCAGAGATCT
>JAGFNQ010008057.1:0-90467 GCA_024364735.1 Boesenbergia rotunda
AAACTTAAGAAGGATTTGAAAACTTAAGTTTTGAGTACTGAAGAAAAAAAATTTTGACGCCTTAAGTTTAAAGTACTCAAAGTTTTGAAAAACTTAAGTTTTAGAGTACTTAGTGAAGTTTGAAAAAACTTAAGTACTTAGAAGTTTTGAAAAACTTAAGTACTTAGAAAAGTTTTGAAAAACTTAAGTTTAGAAAAATTTTTAGAAAATTTGAAAAACTTAAGTACTTTTTGAAAAACTTAAGTACTTTTTTGAAAATTAAGTACTTAGAAAATTTGAAATTAAGTACTTTTTGAATAAAGGATAGAGTTTGAAATTTTGAGATTAGAAAAAAAATTTTAACAAAATTTTAAACTCTCTCCTTTCCTATCTCTCCCCCTTTGCCATATATCAAAACAAATTATAGCAGAAATAAGATAATTAAATTGCATAAAGAAATCTTTGCAAAATTTGTACTGAACCAATTCATGATAAGAATTAAATCAAATCAGTTTCAATTTTCTTTTAGGGACCTGTCTAACCAAATTAGCTACTTACTAACTGTTATAAACAGTAGTTTTCGCTTGGGTTAGTCAAGTTAAGTGTTCTGTTCAAGTTAGATTTTCTAAACTTGACACTTAACTTGATTGCTGTGTAAGTTGTATTTAGTGCCCCAATTACTGCAGATGCATTGACTTAAAGCATCTTGAATTAAGGCAAAGACCTAAACATCTCAACCCTTTCTAGATTATCAATCAAAAGTACCCTAAGGTGCTTGTGAGATGCTAGCTTCTAAATCTATAGGTGCATGCAGTTTTAGGGTTAGGGCCTAGGCTAAGTCCATTTACGAAAAAGCTCTAGTTTTGAAAGGGGTATTTTTGAAAATAAAACTAAGTCGGGAAAAAAAATTTATTTAAAAATTTTTCAAAACTGAATAAAGGCTGATTTTAAAACCATTTAAAAAGTACCTTTAAAAGCTGATTTGGGTAAGAAAACCAATAGTAGGCTAAACCTATTCTACCAAGCATAATCCTAACTGCCTTCTTAGTGAGCTGAACTCAGACTCAGGTAGGGGTTTTGTGAATATGTCAGCTAAGTTGGATTTAGAGTCTATATGCTTAAGTACTATTTCACCCCTGGCTACATGGTCTCTTACAAAGTGATGTTTAACTTCTATGTGTTTAGTTCTGGAATGTTGGATTGGGTTCTTAGTTAGATTAATTGAGCTTATATTGTCAATAAATACTTGAGTTTGGGTGTAGTTGAGCTGGAAGTCCTTAAGAGTGTGCATCATCCATAACAGTTGTGCTACACATTCTCCTAAGGCAACATATTCAGCTTCAGTTGTGGATAGAGCTACACAGTGTTGTTTTCTGCTGCACCAACTTACTAGACTATTTCCTAATAGTTGGCAGCTTCCACTTGTGCTTTTTCTATCTAATTTACAGCCAGCATAGTCAGAATCTGAGTATCCTGACAAATCAAAGGTTGAGGTCCTAGGATACCAAATCCCTACATTTAGGATGCCCTTAACATATCTTAGTATTCTTTTTAGGACTGCTAAGTGCGTTTCCTTAGCACAGGTTTGGTATCTAGCACACATCCCTACAGCAAAAAAAATATCAGGTCTGCTGGCTGTAAGGTACAGTAGACTACCTATCATACTCCTATAGAGTTTAAGGTCTACTGGTTTACCATCAGGGTCACTATCTATTTTTACATTAGTGGCCATGGGGGTACTTATACTTTGAGAGTTATCCATTTTAAATTTCTTTGTTAATTCTTTAGCATATTTGGATTGATGGACATAGTTTCCATCCCTAGTTTGTTTAATTTGTAAGCCTAGGAAAAAGTTAAGCTCACCAACTAAGCTCATTTCAAATTCATTTTCCATTATTTTAACAAATTCTTTTAGAAAGTTTGAGTTGGTGGACCCAAAGATTATGTCATCTACGTAGGATTTGGGCAATAAATATATCTTTTCCTAGGGTTTTAATAAATAAGGTTGAGTCAATTTATCCTTGTTTAAATTCTTTAGAGATTAAGTAAGTTGATAAACATTCATACCAGGCCCTAGGTGCTTGTTTTAGCCCATATAGTGCTTTAGTAAGTTTGTAAACGTGGTCAGGTTTTTCTAAGTCCTCAAACCCAGGGGGTTGTCCTACATAAACTTCTTCTTTAATGAATCCATTTAGGAAAGCTGACTTTACATCCATTTGGTATAGCTTAAATCCTTTATGGGATGCAAAGGCTAGTAACATCCTAATGGACTCAAGTCTAGCTACTGGGGCATATGTTTCGTCGTAATCTAATCCTTCTACTTGGCTGAAACCCTTCGCTACTAAGCGGGCTTTATTTCTGACTATTTCTCCTTGATCATTTAGCTTATTCCTAAAAACCCACTTAGTGTCAATGATAGATTTGCCTTCAGGTTTAGGCACTAGTTCCCAGACTTGGTTCCTCTCAAATTGGGCTAATTCTTCTTGCATAGCTATGATCCAATCAGGATCAGGGAGGGCTTTATCTATAGTCTTAGGTTCTATTTTTGATATCATAGCTATTTGACTAAGGTTTCTATAGGAGGATCTAGTCCTGACTCCTAGAGTTGGATCACCCACAATTTGATCGGTTGGGTGACTGAGTCTGGGTTTCTTGGTTCTTCTATAACTTGGTTCAGCCTCAAGTCCGGCTGGTCGGTTTGGTTCGCTATTTGATTCGACTCTTTGAGCTGGTTCAATTGTTGGTTCGATAGTTGGTTCAGTTGACTCATTAGTTGGTTCAATAGTTAGTTCGCTTATGGGTTCAATTAAGGATTCACAAATTTGTTGATTATCTTCTTGATCAATGTTTGATGAAATTAGATTTGGATTTGAGTTAATTTCTTCATCAAATATTAGGTTGGTTGTTTCTTCGATTTTCTTGGTTTGGTTGTCGTAAACCCTATAGGCTCTACTTGTTGTTGAATATCCTAGAAAGATGTCTGGGGTTGACTTAGACTGGAATTTTTCTAAGTAGTCTTTGGTGTTTAGGATATAGACTTTGCATCCAAAGACCCTTAGGTAGTGTAGATTTGGAAGTCTATGGTAATATAGTTCATAGGGTGTTTTGTTGTGTCGCTTGTTAATCAGGACCCTATTTTGGATGTAGCAAGCCGTACTAATTGCTTCTGCCCAATATTGGTTAGCTAAGTTAAATTCATTGAGCATAGCCCTAGCGGCTTCCTGTAGAGTTCTATTTTTTCTTTCGACTATCCCATTTTGCTGGGGGGTTCTAGGACATAAAAATTCATGTAAATACCCATTTACCTTACAGAATTCCTCGAACCGTTGATTTTCAAATTCTCCCCCGTGGTCACTCCTAAGTCTTTTAATTTTAGTATCGTTTTGATTTTCAATTAGTTTACAGAATTCATTAAATAGGTTTAGGGTTTCATCTTTGGTTTTTAGAAACCTAACCCAGGTGAACCTAGAGTAATCATCAACTATTACTAAGCAGTATCGGTTCCTGCTTAGTGACTTGGCTCCATGTGAATCAAATAGGTCAAGGTGCATTAGCTCAAGTGTGGTTTGAGTTAGATCAGATTGGATTAGTTTGTGATTAGATTTGGTTTGTTTACCTTGATTACATGATTCACATATTAGGTTTTCATTATTTTTAATTTTGGGGATACCTTTGATTAAGCCAAGTTGGGTGATTTTTGAGATAGTTCTCATATTAGTGTGACCTAGTCTCTTATGCCAGAGATTTGATTGTTCTAACTGAGTTAACATACATTTAGGTACTAGGGGAAGGTTTATAGTGTATACATTATTTTTCCTAGTACCCTTAAGCATGATTTCTGAGTCTTGTACATTTCTAATCAGGCAGTTAGAATTGTTGAAAGTGACTATATACCTAGAATCACATAACTGACTTATGCTAAGCAAGTTAAAATTGAAGTTTTCAACCAAAAGAACTTTCTTAATAACAAAGTCAGATTTAAGTTCAATATTACCTGACCCAATTACCTTGAGTGTAGAATTGTTGCCAAATGCCACTGAGCCTAGGTTTTTGAACTTGAGTTTGGTGAATTTCAATTTATCTCCAGTCATGTGTCTGGAGCAACCGCTATCCAACATCCATTGGTCCAAATCTTAATGTTCCTACACATAAAGAGTTTTGTTGATTTGGAGCCAATTAGAATCAGGGATAGCTTAAATTGATTTTCATGACCTAGTCTGTCTCACCCAAATCTAGGGTTTTCAATCACGTTAACCTTACATATTTTGTGAGACAGATTTTGATAAGTAAAATTATTTTGAAAAATTATTATTTATTTTGAAACATATAAATAATTTTGAAAGAAATTAAATTTATTTTGAAAAAAAATGTTTGATTATACACTTACCTGAAAATTTGTGTTAGATTTGAATTTGACAAAGAATAATTTGTATTTGAAATTCAAAAATTGGCTTCCAGGTCTTGGCGAGGCACTAGGCCTTCTTTGGCCGTAGCCTTATTAGATCATCAACCCTTTCCTTGACAAAGCCTTTTAATGATATTTCATTTTCAAAATTAATCTTTGAAAAGTTCTGATCTAATTAGTTTGGGTTTTGTATCGGTAGCTTCGGCTAGTTTCACCAGTCTAAAGAGACCAAGTATACTTGACCTTATTAGAATTGGTTTCCCTAACGTACTATCATCTCACCGCCACCCAATACTATGTTGTCAAGTTTCATTTAAGTTTGTTCAGTCCTTATACTAACCATCCCTAAGTCTAAGCATGGTAAATTGCAGAAATTTAAACAATCAAACAAGCAAATTGCAATCAAGAATTAAATTCTATCTAATAATAAATATAGTCTTTAATTTGGCTCCCCCTGGACTAAAGTCATGGTAATGGTTAGGCAAGATGTGAATCTTGTCCTTGGGGATCCAATACTGATTTGATCCAGTTGGTTTGTTCAGGCACAGTTTAGGTACCCATGCCTGAACCTTATTTCTGGACTGATTCAGTATAGCAAAGTAAGATCTTTGTCTAGATTTGGTTCTATAGCCAAGTCCGGATCGATTTAGAACCGATTTTTGTTTTCCAAGAATCATGTCAAGACCCTTAGAACCAGAAGTGAATCGTTCTAAAGCTGATCTAAGATCCTTAACCTGAGTTTCCAGGGAGGAGTTCTCTTTCTCAAGTTTTTCAACTTGAGTAGGAGTTCCTTCTTGAACCTTCTTGGTTACGGGTTTAGAGTCAGCTCCCTCTTTCAGGAGTTTTACTTCCTGTCGGAGGGATTCGACTCAGAATTTAGCTTTCGCCAAATCTCGAGAAAGATATGAAATTAGTTCATTTAATTGACATCTAGTAAATCCACTTACCTTGATTTCGCCGTCCTCTGAGAATGTCAGTCTACCGTCGTCCTGTTCTGATTCTGACTCGGTCTCGACTTCTTCTGAGGCGGTTAGTGCTAGTAGGTTCGACTGTGGGACCTCTTCTTCTTCTTCGGAGGAGGACTCGTCCTACGTTGCTTGAAGTGCCTTCTTTCTTCTATTCTTCTTTGTTTCCTTTAGGTTCGGACACTCCGTCTTGTAGTGACCCTTCTTCTTGCACTCGTAGCAGGTCACGTTGGGCTTGTTCATTTCATTTCCGGGTTCAGCTGGTTCGTCCTTTCTTCGGCTGGCTTTCCTTCTGTTGGTTGATTCTTCAGTTCTTTGTAGTAGTTTCTTGCCAGTCGGACCAGCTTAGGTCGATCTCCTTCTTCATCTTCTGAGTCTGAGTCTGAGTCTGAGTTAGACTCGGGTTCAGGTTGAGGCTTTTTCTTGGTTGTCCTTCCTGTTTTACCTGCAATAAAGGCAATACCTTTCTCGGCCAGATTGCAGTTAGTCTGTTCATGTAATTCTAACTCAGAAAACAATTCATCTAATTTAATCTTTGAAAGGTCCCTTGAAACCTCGTATGCATCTACCATAGATACCCACAAGGTGTTTCTCGGGAAAGCATTTAAAGCATACCTTATTAGGTCACGATTTTCTACCTTGTGACCAATAGTGTGTAGACCGTTCATTAGTTCTTGAATTCGGGCATGAAGCTGAGCTGTTGTTTCATTGTCGGCTATTTTGATGGTATTCAGCTTGTTCAGGAGCAGATCTCTCTTGCTGATTCGAGTGTCTGATGTTTCTTCATGCAGCTCGATCAGTTTTCCCCACAGCTCCTTGGCACTGTTGAAAGGGTCCACCCGGTTCAGCTCCTCTTTTGTTAAGCCGCATTGAAGGGTCTGGGTCGCCTTTGCATCGGCTTCAATTTTCTGTTTCAGAGCGGTGTCCCACTCTGTGTAGCTTTGAGGTACTCCTTCAGCATTTCTCGGAATCTCCAGTCCGGACTGGATGAATATCCACATGTCCACTTGAGTTTTCAGGTGGACCTCCATTCGATTTTTCCAGTAGGAAAAGTCTTCTCCACTGAAAAGTGGAGGTCTGGCTGTGCTGAATCCTTCTTGCATGGCCATTAGGGATTTTATCTGAAAAAGAAAAAAAAAACTTTGTCCCAAGACTTGGTCTTGGATTAGTAGTGCGGGAAAAAAAAAATTAAATATCGAGGGGTGTTGCACCAACCTCGATTAACGAGAAGAATTTCGAAAAAATATTAGAAGAAATTCGAACAAAAAAAAATCCGAAAAAATTTTCAAACTGGTGTTGTACCAAATTTGAACTTCCCTGCTCTGATACCACTTGTTGGATCGAGAGAAACGATAGAGGGGGGTGAATATCGTTAAACGTTTTTCGGATAAAATTAGAGCAAGTACCCAGCGGAATAAAAACAATCGCGAACACAGGTAGTTTTACTTGGTTCGGAGCCTAGGTCGACTCCTACTCCAAGGCCCACGGTCATTGACCATTTTCTGCGGACAATTCTATAAGTGCGCAAAAATCATTTACAAGAGTTGTACAATTGTAGTATAGTAAACTGAAAAGAAAATAACTCTTCTTTACCGACGTCCGGTGTAGATTGAATTTTCGAAGCAGAGGGACGTCGTTGGCCCTTGTATCTCGAGTTGGGAGGTTTCCGGAGCAGAGCGCGGGAGCAGAAGAGCGTAGGAGCGTTGAAAGAATTGTTGTGTTGAAGCCTTGGTTCTTTTTATAGCACCTGGGGGCGCCCGGAACGTCGGGGCGCCCCCCCCCCCCCCCCACGTGTCAGTCGATCCACTTCCTTGTCAGTCAGCTCTGATCCCTTAAAACTCGGGATCAAGCTTTGACAGGGGCGCCCGGAACGCTGGGGGCGCCCGGGTTGACCGGGTCTCCTTCTTATCCGTTGGCTTCGAGGGGATCTGTTCTGACAGCTTCACCTGGGGGCGCCCGAGAGCAGTGGGGGCACCCGGGAGCACGGGGGTGCCCTGACCAATAGTTGCAGAAACAGTTCTTTTACTTCGACTGTTTTGTGTTCACCTTGGGGGCGCCCGGGACACTCCGGGCGCCCTACTCAGCTGTTCCCTCACTCCTTTGAGGCTCTATGAGCTGCAGACACTCGTTTCTTCGGTCCTGCATCCAGGGTCAGTCCAAAACAACATAAAGTAATAATATTTAAGTTTTATACAGCCTTAGCTGTCTTGGTTCTGACTTTGGTCTCCAAAATGGAGCCCTAGGTCGAACCGACGCCTACTGTTCCCTCTCGACGGGGAACGCGTCCTCACCTACTCCTTTTGGGAGAATGTACCTGATGCCAACCGGCTCCTCCGGTTGGACTTTTGCCTAGTTGTCCTTCGCCAGGTCTTGGATACCAAGCTGTCCTTCGCCCAGTGCCTAGCATTCCTTCGCCAGGTCTTCAGTCCCAAGCTGTCCTTCGCCTGGTGCCTAGCATTCCTTTGCCAGGACTTCAATATCCTGGCATTCCTTCGCCAGGTGCCTAGCTGTCCTTCGCTAGGGCTTTATACCCTGGCATTCCTTCGTCAGTGCCTAGCAGTCCTTCGCTAGGACTTTGTATCCTGGCATTCCTTCGCCAGGTACCTAGCAGTCCTTCGCTAGGACTTTTTCCTGCACACTTGAGTAACATGTTAGATAACATTTATACCTTAACTTTTGAGCCCTGTTGCCATTATCAAAACTCAGGTTCGACTTGGGTGCTTTCTGCACCAACAGGAATGTGTGCTAGATACCAAACCTGTGCTAAGGAAACCCATTTAGCAGCCCTAAAAAGAATACTAAGATATATTAAGGGCACCCTACATGTAGGGATTTGGTATCCTAGGACCTCAACTTATGACTTGTCAGGATACTCGGATTCTAACTATGATGGGTGTAAACTAGATAGAAAAAGTACAAGTGGAAGCTGCCAACTTTTAGGAAAAGTCTAGTAAGTTGGTGTAGCAGAAAGCAACACTGTGTAGCTCTATCCACAACTGAAGCTGAGTATGTTGCTTTAGGAGAATGTGTAGCACAACTCTTATGGATGATGCACACTCTTAAAGACTTCCAGCTTAACTACACCCAAACTCAGGTCTACATTGATAATATAAGTTCAATTAATCTAACTAAGAATCCAATCCAACACTCTAGAACTAAACACATAGAAGTCAAACACCACTTCGTAAGAGATCATGTAGCCAGGGGTGAGATAGTCCTTAAGCATGTAGACTCAAAATCTAACCTAGCTGACATATTCACCAACCGCTACCTGAGTCTGAGTTCAGCTCACTAAGAAGGCAGTTAGGGTTATGCTTAGTAGAATATGACTGCTCTAAGTTTTTTTTTTCAAAAACTGTTTTATTTTCTACAAAATCAATTCTTTATCTTATTTTGTTATTTAAAATGATTTTTCCATTTTTTTAAATAAAATTTCCCCCTTCAAAACTAGGGTTTTTCGCAAATGGACTTAGCCTAGGCCCTAACCCTAGAACTGCATGCACCTATAGATCTAGAAGCCAGCATCTCACAAGCACCTTAGGGTACTTTTGATTGATCACCTAGAATGGGTTGAGATACTTAGGTCTTTGCCTTTATTCAAGATGCTTTAAGTCAGTGCATCTGCAGTAATTGGGGCACTAAATACCAATTAAACAGTAATCAGGTTAAGTGTCAAGCTTAGAAAATCTAACTTGATCAGATCACTTAACTTGACTAACCCTAGCGAAAGCTACTATTTATAACAGTTAGTAAGTAGCTAACTGGGTTAGACAGGACCCGAAAGAGAAATTTAAATTGATTTGGTCCAGTTTATGCATAGAATTGGTTCAATACGGCATTTTACTTTCCTTACTCAATTTTATTTTTTTTTTTTGCTATATTTTTTGATATATGGCAAAGGAGGAGAGATTGGAAAGGAGAGAAAAGAAGGTTTTAAAATTTAAATTTTTCCAAATTAAATTTTCTTTCAAAAACCTTTTATCTTTAAACTTTTATCTCCTTTTTCAAAAAGTAAGTAATTCAAAAATATTTTGGAAAATTTTCTAAGTGTTAACTTCAAAAATGTTTTGGCAAATTTGCTAAGTGTTAACTTCAAAAACCTTTTGAAAATTTTCTAAGTACTTAACTCAAAATTATTTTGAAAATTTTCTAAGTACTTAACTCAAAATTATTTTAAAAATTTTCTAAGTGCTAAAACTAAAAGTTTTGGAAAATTTTCTAAGTACCCAACTCAAAAATATTTTGGAAAATCTTTTGAAAATCCCTTTTGAAAATTTTCTAAGTGTTGAAAACCTAAAAAATCTTTTCAAACAAGGACATAGAAATGTTTTCAAAAACCCCACGTAATCTTGACAAACTCAGGGGGAGAATTTCTTCCAAGGGGAGGAAATTAAGCATTTTACTTGCTTCATTAACATAACTTTCTGAAACGTGTTGCCATAAATCAAAAATGGGGAGATTGTTGGTGCAGGCAGCACCTAAGTCAAACCTAGGTTTTGATAATGGCAAAGGGTTCAAAAGTTAAGATGTTATTGTGATCTAACTTGTTCACTGAGTGTGCAAGAAGAAGTCCTAGGTACACTAGGCAAGAAGTCCTGGCAAAGGGCTGGGCAAAGAAGTCCTGGTCAAGGACTGGGCACGAAGTCTTGGCAAGGGGTTGGGCAATGAAGACCTGACCGAAAGTTGGGCACGAACACCTGGTCAGGTGGATTGGGCAAAAGTCCAACCGGTGGAGCTAGTTGGCAAAAGGTAAACTCTCTTGAGAGGAGTAGGTGAGGACGTGTTCCCCGTCGAGAGAACAATAGGAGTTGGTTTGACCTAGGGTTTCATTTGGGAGACCCGAAGTCAGAACCAAGACAGCTACGACTATAAATAATGACTAACACTCTTGCTTGGTTTGTTTTGGAACTAGCCTTGGTTATAGGGACCGAAGGATTGTGTTTCTGCAACTCAGACGCCCCAAAGGAGTGGGGTGGTTCACTGGGCTAGGCGACCGGGAGGTCACGGGCGCCCAAGGTCAAGGCCAAAAATTGCCAAGAAGCAAGACCGCTTCGTAACCACACTAGGCTAGGCACCCAGGAGATCACGGGAGCCCAAGGTCAAGGCCAAAAACTGCCAAGAAGCAAGACTGCTTCGAAACCACACTGGGCTAGGCGCCTAGGAGGTCCCGGGCACCCAAGGTCAAAGCCAAAGCGGCCATTGAAGCAAATCTGCCACGAAGCCAATGGACCAGGTCAACTCAGGCGCCCGAGAGGTCCCGGGCGCCCCAGTCAGTCCAGGTGCCGAATCGAAGGGGATAAGCGCTGACCGAGCTGCGGATTGAGGTTCTCGTAGGTGAAGGCACGTGTCAGGCTCCCCCAACGAATTAGGCACCCCCATGAGCACTATAAAAGGGGGCTCGACCCCAAGGCTTCAACACTAATTCCTTCCAACGCTCCAAACACTTTTGCTCTCACACTACGCTCCGGCAAAGTTCCATTTCAAGATTTCAGCACCAACGACGACCCTCTGCTCCGGAATTCGATCCATCTCGGGCGTCGGTAAAGTTTCATTTTATGAAAGTGTTGTAATTCAGTTTTTAAATTCTATATTTGTACTTTCAATCTGTAAGAATCTTTTCGAATATAGAATTGCCTAAAGTAAACGGTCAAGGACCGTGGGCCTTGGAGTAGGAGCCAACTGTGACTCCGAACCAAGTAAAAAATCTACTTGTGTTCTTGTGTACTTCATTTCTTTCCACTGCGTATTTGCTCTTTCTTAGTCCACAAAGTTTTTAACGATATTCACCCCCCCCCCTCTCTATCATTTTCTTCGATCCAACATAACAGACCTCCATTTTTCTATGGAGCCGATTTCCAATATTGGAGATCACGAATGGAGTATTACTTGGAGACCAACATCGACATGTGGTTCTCAGTCAAGGAGGGTTTCTTCCCTCCAAAGGATGCTGAGGGAAAAGAGCTAGAGTTCTCAAGGTGGTTGGCAGAACAAACCCGGAAGGGGGAAGCTGATGCAAAGGCTGTGGTCACCCTGCAGTGTGGGATAACCAAGGAGCAGCTGATTAAAGTTGGCCCTTTCACCAGTGCCAAGGACCTATGGAACAAGCTCATTGAGATCCATGTAGGAACTCAAGATACCCGGAGAGCCAAGAAAGATCTCCTTCTCAGCCAACTCCAGAACCTCTCAATGGAAGAAAATGAAACGGTAAGTATGCTTCATGGTCGGTTCAAGGAAATCTTCAATGGCTTGCATTCGATCAATGAGAAGGTAGAGAGTCGAGACCTTGTAAGGTATGTCTTTAAATCTTTTCCTAGGAATGCCTTGTGGTCATCCATGGTGGATGCCTACAAGGTATCTAAGGATGTTTCTATTGTTAAATTAGAATATTTATTTTGTGAAATGGAACTATATGAGATCGCTAACCAAAGCCCAAAGGAGAAGAGTGTGGCTTTTTTGGCAGGCGACAGAAGGAAGAAGAAAAAGGAGAAGAAGAAGGAAAAGGAGGAGGATCAGAGCATCTGTCACATGGCCTTCATGGCCTTAGAAGATTCGAACATGGAAGGTGGAGATGAATCAAGTGACTTCTCAACCGCGGCTTCATCATCTTCGGATGATGAAGAGGTAATTTCTCCCGAATTAGATAAGTGTTATAGAACTATAGCATGCTTAACTAACTTGCTTAAAAAATCTAAGAACAAGGTTAAATCATTAAAATTGAAAGTAGAAAAATTAAAAACACCTAAGGATCATGATATTGATGACTTGCATGTTAAGATTCTTGAGGATGAGAATAAGGCTTTGAAGAGTGAGGTTGAGAAACTCAAGAATTTTCTTGAGAAATTCTCAACTAGCGCCAAAACCTTAGATATGATCCTCAATTCTCAAAAAGCGGTTTACAACAAGGTTGGTTTGGGTTACCAACCTAAGGAACCAAGCTTCATGTCATTAGTGTCTAGAACCCATTTTAGATCACCAAATACTTCTAGGGTTCAAAAAGTTAGAAAGAAAATGACTAAGGCATGGGTCCCAAAGACCTTCATTGTAGGTGCATTAGGTCCCAAAGTTTGGGTATCTAAAACATCTATATTTCGAATTGTATAGGCATTGGTTGAGGGGGAGCATCTATCAACATGGTTTGTTGATAATGGGTGCTCCAAACACAAGGCTAAGGATATACTCATGAATGTAGTGATTTATGGAATCTTATTTGGGCAGTAAGAAAATTTCTCATGCAACAAATGATAGTGTATCCATGCACAAAGTTACACTAGTTTCAAAATAAATCAAGTTTTGAAAAAAAAAAACTATTACATGGATGGTTTATGCTGACACATAACTTGCTACTATGGATTGCTTAGAATAATTAGTTTTATATATCGTGTGTTTTACAATGAAAATCCAGAAAATGATTTACTGGATTAAAATAACCATATGGTACCTATATCACATTCAGGGTGATTTGAAGATTTCATTCATGTACTTGATTTTGATAAATAGCAAATGTTTTTTTTCAATGATCTTGATGGCTTTCTACAATCAAAATGACAATTAGATTCATCTGTTTAATTTAGATAATTAAAAGTCATTTAAGTATTTTTCGATGGTCTTCTATTGGTTAAAACAACAATATGAGATACATTGTACTCCCAGGACCCATTCATTCTCTTTGTTAATTTTAACAATTGAAACCCTGAAGGATTATTTCAAAGAACCGATAAGTTTGTTTGAAGTACATTAATGATTTTGTAGTAGTCACATTGGCAATATAAAACAACTATTATAGTTATTGAACTATCCGGGCTTTCCCTGATATGATTGTTGGTTAAGAGACACGTATCAATTGTCAATGCAGTTTGATATCAGAGTTTCAGAACTTATCTGAAATCTGATCGGTCCACAGTCCGATCAGGCCTCATCCTGAATGGTCAAGGTGACCAATCAAGGCTCTCTCTCTGATCGGTCCACAGATCGATCAGGGCTCTCTCTGATCGGCTCACAAACTGATGAGGTCTGATTTATGACTATTAATTGATATTGTCTTTGGATTCCGTACTTGACATATGATGCATATACATTGTTGTCATGATACATTTATGGTATATGCCTCTCATATGCATTTCAAAATATATCCTTCGTCTTTATTTTAGGTTTGGGGAGAGGCCCTTGTTTAAGGGGGAGTTATGTTAAAACTTAATAACCATACCCTTTTCGGCGTTTGACAAAGGGGGAGAGAATGGTTGATTAAGTTTAGGTTACAAATTTAATTATTATAGGAGGAGGACTTTGATTCCCTTGCGATAATGAAAATTGACTTCATTTGATCTCTAGTACCTAAACTTAAATCGGGTTATCAAACAACAAAAAGGAGGAGATTATTGATGCAGTCTGATCCGATTGTTGTTTTGGTGTTGACGCCGATTTAAGTTTGGTTGAGTAAAATCGGATTAAGTCCTGGTCGGGGATTGGGCACAAATCCCAGTGTGTGAAGCCGAGTGATGGAAACCCCGATGAGTGAAGTCGGGTTCCGGTGAGTGAAGCCGGGTGACGGAAACCCAAGTCCTGGTGAGTGAAGCCGGGTGATGGAAATGGAAACCCCGGTGAGTGAAGCCGGGTCCTGGTGAGTGAAGCCGGGTGATGGAAACCCCAGTGAGTGAAGCCAGGTCCTGGTGAGTGAAGCCGAGTTACGAAAACCCCAGTGAGTGAAGCCGGGTGACGGAAACCCTGGAGAGTGAAGCTGGGTGACGAAAACCCCGGTGAGTGAAGCCAGGTCCTAGTGAGGGAAGCTTGGTGAAGGAAACCCTAGTGAGTGAAGCTAGGTCCTAGCGAGGGAAGCTAGGTCCTAGCGAGGGAAGCTAGGTTGAACAAAGTCCCGGTGAGTGAAGCTGGGCATGAAGTCTTGGTCCGGGGGACTAAGCGTGAGTCAGCCAAGTGTCTAGATCGGTCTGGAGTTCGATCAGAAGTTGGCAGGAGTTTCCTTGTTAATAGATTGGTCTATTGACCGATCCAGGGAGTCTGATCATTCTGGTGAACGATCAGGAGGAGAACAGAAACTTTCTGTGTGGTTTCTGATCGTTCTGGTGAACGATCAGAGAGATCTCAGAAGATCTCTATAAGAAACCTGATCGGTCTGTCTGACCGACCTGGGATCCTTCTATCTGACATCCTGACCGTTCAGGATGGCTCCTGATCAGTTAGGGAGTGACCTGATCGGTCAAGTGAACGATCAGGTTAGGGATCAGTTAGGGATCAGGTTAGAGAGCTGCGGAAATCCCAGTAGGCTGGTGGATCGGTCTGGTGACTGATCTTTGATCCCTGATCGGTCAGTGTGACCGATCACAGAGTCACTGGATCGATTAGGCAGGAGCCTGATCGATCAGGATCTTCACTGATCGGTCCGAGTGACCGATCAGTGTCTGATCTTTAATTTGAAAACGTTGTCAGACTTCTGATAACGCTCTGAATCACTTCTGATTTCTCTGTTACACTACTGATTTACTTTTGATTTGTTGTGCTAAGCCTCTGTTGAGTGTGCAGGTGAGACAAGGATGACCCAAACCAAGAAGGAGGGTCAATTGGTGACTTTTGCTTCGGTCAGGTATGTCTGTTTTCCCTTCGCAGGATTCAACGGCTTTTGGCGCGGGCTGACAATTGTCTGGTGAAGCTGGCGACTGACCTGAGGCTCAGCTGGAGAGGGTTAAGTGGATTGAGCACAGTAGAGGTTAGTGGGTCAGTGATGACGAAGCTGATCAGTGGTTGTAGACGCACCGAGTGAGCAGAGGCTTAAGAAGAAGCTGGCGAAGCAAAGGAGCAAGAAGAACAGACAGAAAACTAGCAAAGTGTTTTGCTAGGGGTTTTGCTGGGTTGTTTAGCTCTCTATATAGTCTTCTTTCTTGAGCGCTTGTGCTACATCTGTCTGAGCTATCCTTCTCATTGTCTCGAGCGCTTAACTGTTATTCTACTGAGACGGTTGTGGAGAGGTTACCCCGCCGAGAAGGAGAAGATACTTATCCGGATTTCTGAGGCTTAATCTGCCGACGATCAAGGGATCGCCCACCTTACGGGCACACCAAGGAGTAGGGGCAAGTTATCCCCGAACCTTGTAAACCCTCCTTGTTAGAGACTGGTTTGTATTTGTCTTTCTATTTGGGTTGTTTGTTTCTGTCTATTTGTCTTCCGCTGCTAACCCTAATCGCAGAAAGTTCAAAGAAGCAAAAGTTTGTGTGTCTGGCTATTCACACCCCGCTCTCTAGCCATCCAAGGTCCAACAGTCGGAAATCCTCGTTAGTGCCTGCACCCAAGGGCTCTCGGAAGGGGATTTCTTTCGATCTCTGGTGAAGAAGTCACTCACCAATTTTGATGACTTGCTAGGGCATTCTATCAAGCACGTCGATGTGGAAGAAATGCAACACGCCCACCGCAAGGAACCAGCCGGGGTCCCTCCTCAAGTCGTTGTACGATCAGAAAGGAGGTAACCTCCGACTCCAACCCGAGGAATGGATCTCCGCCTAGGGAAAGATCAGTGGGTTGGTAAGCGAAAGTTGGTTGAGACAGTGGACACCGAGAAACCAGAGCCACCGAGAAGTACTGTGACTTCCATGGCAGTACGACACACTCCACCGAGGAATGTCATGCCTTGAAGAAAAAATTGAGTGAGGAAGCAGACACCAAACCTCATAGGAAGTGGAAGATGACGGGGTATCACCGGAGGTCTCCTAGGCGAAGCCCTTCTCCCCGACAATGGCAGTCGATGGAAAACGAGACCCGACACCGGTCTCGATCGCGTTTAAGAGGGAGGAGTCGGGGAGATGCACCCCGCAGGTCTCCCTCATTGGAAAGAGATCCCAAGTAGGGTAAGGCCCCCGCACATGGCCCTCCTTCTGGACATGTAGGAGTGATCTCCGGGGGGCCCACTGAAGGAGACTCCCACCGGGCCTGGAAGGCTCACACCCGACGGCTGGAGAACTACATAATTGGGACGAGTCATAGCCAGGATCGTGGCCCTATGATCTCCTTCAACCCGGAGGACTTTGGAGACGTAGATGCCCCTCATGAAGACGCCCTGGTAATCCTAGCTCTCATCGCTAATTATGAGGTCAAGCGTATCTTCGTGGATACAGGAAGTTCCGTGAACATCTATACAAGGCTGCTCTGGATCAGATGTAGATCAACGAAGATTAACTGATTCCAATCTCGATCTCACTATTCGGCTTCACCGGGTACCGAGTACAGCCGATAGGGCAAATTACCCAATCGCTGTCGTTGGGAAGCGACGTGCTAGAGAGGACCAAGAGGACCACCCTTCTTGGTCGTGGAGGCTCCCTCCTCCTACAATGCCATCTTGGGTCATCCGGCGCTCAGTGTATTCTAAGCAGTGGTCTCCGTCTACCACCAGAAGATAAAGTTTCCGGTGGCGACCAAGTGGCTGAGGTCAAAGAGGACCAGTTGGTGTCTCGGCGATGCTACAGCGGGGAAGTCAGATCGGATTCCTGTAAGAACCCAAAGTCACATGAAGGCTAACCGGGGGGAGCTACCATCCACACGAGGACAAGGCCACAAGGCTAAGGACGCCATGGCATGCCCACTACACTCAACCTTGTCACACCTGGTAAGGTTTGTGAAACATGTTATGTACTTGTCTATGTATTTTTTGGTTGCTTTGCAGTGAAGCCGTGAAATGAATAAGACATCTCATCACAAAAGCGACAGTACATCTATCTCAAACCCTACTACCTCACGGTGTTACGGATGCCCGAGGTAAGTAGGCTTAGTCCGGGTGTTGCGGATGCCCGACCAAGATCTGAAACCCTACTACCTTGCGGTGCTCCGGATGCCCAAGGTAAGTAGACATGGTCCGGGTGCTACGGATGCCCGACCAAGATCTCAAACCCTACTACCTCGTGGTACTGCGAATGGCCGAGGTAAGTAGGCTTGGTCCGGGTGCTACGAATGCCCGACCAAGATCTCAAACCCTACTACCTCATGGTGTTGCAGATGCCCGAGGTAAGTAGGCTTGGTCAAGGTGCTGCGAACGCCCGATCAAGATCTCAAACTCTACTACCTCGCGGTGCTGCGGATGCTCAGGTCGGCGTTCAGCGGCAGGAGTTGGGCCTTCCTTAGTTGGTCGATGGCCCCATGGAAGCCCTGCTTCAAACGCTTCATTACTTGGTCGGCCAGGATGTCGCCAAATTCGTCCAACTCCAAGAACTTGGCCTTGAATTCCGCCTCAGCCTCCTTGCGACGGGAGTCCTCGGCCGCCCGGAGATCGTGTATTTCGGCCACAGGTGCCTCCTGAACAATCTTTAGCCGAGCCATCTCAGAAGATATTTTGTCCAGGTCTTCCAGGACTTCTCTGAGTCTTTTTGAAGTAGCCAGAGCTTCCGATCGCGCCTGGGCCGCATCCACCTCAAGGTCGGTCACGCGATCAATTATCGCCATGGGGGCGTCTTCCTTCTGGGCCAACTGATGTGCTTGGTCCTTGATGCGCTCATGTAGTTTCTAGGCCGAAGTCTCTAGGAGTCAGGCATCCCTCGACAGCTTTTCTTCCAGTGGCTAAAGCCGATCTTGGTCCTGAGTCACCCGGAGCAGGTCATCTGTAATCGCCACAGCCCTCTCAGACGTCAAACGTTCCTGGCGCTGGAAACTCTACAGGGAAGACTCCATTGATAGCAGGGTGTCCAGCTAATGCTCCACCTTCGCTCGGAGAGCTCTGCTGACCTCCGCTTGCATGAGTCCCACTCTATGCTCATGGTCGGCTGCGGCCTTTGCTCTCAGTGATCGGCGGGTCAAGGCCTCAATCTCCGGTCAAGCATACAAATCGCGGCCGGTTGTCAGGCAGTCTTGAGCCACCTATTATAATACAAAAGAGTTATAAAACAGGAGAGGAAGAAACCTATAGAACAGGGAACACGTAAAAAGAGACTCACGGAGGGTAGTGAGAGGCCCGGCGGAGACCCGCACGGGTTCCCCTCCGGAGACTCCTTGACTTCTCGGGGGGTCAACCTGGCTCACAGAGGATAAGGGATCTCTACGCGGGGGGAGTGGTTGGACAGTGGGAGCCCCAGGTGGCACTGTAGAGGGGCCAGAATCATCCTTCTCCGAAACGGAGGCCCCCTAGGGAGAAATGCCCTTGGCAGGGACCTCCTAAAATTGCCCCGGGGGGAATGACTGCATGGCAGCCTCTGAGGCCGCGTCAAGCCTTTTGCGTAGGTGGTCGAGCTGCATCCGAGGGTTGGTAGGCAATGATTGCTTGCCTTTCGGAGCCTCGGAAGGATCGACCGGGGAGGAACCAAGGGCTGGACCACCTGTATCCATAGAGACAGTCGGCGGGGAAGGTGGAGACATCGGGACGGCATCTTCATCATCGGAGGTTGGAATGCATTCCTCAGGGATGGAAGGGAGCGTGCTCGGGTTGAGGGGACGCAACCTTTTCCGTCTCATGGATAGGCCTTCCAGGAGTTTTCTCTTATGCCACCCAGACAGTTTGGGCATTTGTGGGTCGGCAGGAGGCGATGACCTCTCTGCGTCCTCTCCCAGATGCACGGCAGCAAGAGGTGGATCAGTCCCCAAAGGGTCGCCAATCCCCCGGCTAGCAGACACACACGGGGTCCCTAGATCGGCAGGAGTTTGAGGCACAGTAGAAGACTCTGCCCGCTCTGGCGTGACATACTCACTGGAAGATTCGGCAGTCCCCTCCGAGGACTCGGCTGAAGCAGAGGGCGAGGCGAGAGGGATTAGAGGGGGATCCAAGGCTCCCTTATTGGCTTCATACCACTTGATGAGCCGGTTAATTGCCCTCGAGAGTATGATTTCCTCTGCAATAGACAGACAACAGAACATCAGTTAGAATTAACAGACATTGATGGAAAAGGTAAACTTACCAAGGTTGAGGCTGATGTGGGTCACTTTATGGCTGAGGCCCACGCGGTACATAAGCTCCTCACTCTATACCAGGTCAGGGCTGCTGAACTTCATACCGGAGAGAATGCTCCTAGCTCGCTGGTAGGCGGGATCGTGTAGAAAATTCTCTAGTATAGGGGGAGCAGGCAGATTCTCCGTCCAACGATGGGAGCTGAAAGGACTGTGGGGCAGTTGGATGAAGAAAAACTTTTCCTTCCACCCTCTATGAGAAGAAGGGAACCCTCCTAAGAACCTATGGCTTGGGCGCGCTGTAAAGCTAAACGCCCCTCGTGAGCCAATCGGAACAAAGAAGGAATGGAAAAGGTGATGGGTCAGAGGAATATCGAAGAGTTTAAAAATAATGTACGCCCCGCCCATCTGAGCAAAGGCGTTGGGAGCTATCTAGTGGAGAGGAATACCAAAATAAGAGACCACATTCATGAAGAAAGGAGAAATGCGAAAACGAAGCCCTGACTCTACTTGTCCCAGAAAAAAGGTAAAGAAACCTATGAGAGGTTCCACCAGCGTCTAGTCCACTCTAGGGATCACCATCGCTATCTCGGCCGGAATGCCGTTGGCCTCAATGGCTACTTGTAGAGTTTCCGGCCTCACTCTAGAGGAGGCAGACTCATACCACTCCGCTTGGTAGCCCTCCATGGTTCCTAAGGAAAAAGACGAGAATGAAGCAGAAGACTTACGCGAAAGGAGTCCTTAGGAAAGAAGACGAAGACAAGGTCTGCTCAATGATGGAACCGGAAGATGGCCGAACATCTTCTTCTTCCCTTCTTATACGAAGGAAGCCACCTGCAAGTGTGCAATAGGGGTCAGGCACGTGGACGATGGGAAACAGCCACATCGAGGCGATGCCACTGAACAGCTGTTTGATGTGAGCCTGCTACAGCTGCGCACGTCAGCAAGAGATCGCGAGGAAAGCAGTTAGGGCACATAGCGAAGACGAATTCGTGAAGGGGTTTTGTCGTCATTAAAGAGCGCCATGCATTTTTATGGATGATGGACGGCTATCATTGCTGCTCTTTGAGAATTGCAGGAGCTTTTTAGGAGGGCTAATTCAATAAGAGATTGCCTCGGACCCTGGGGTGAATGTTTCGATTCCACGGACTCAACGTGCCGCTAATAAAAGTAGTAATGGCTACATGGACCCACCATAACATAGCTTCTTCGCTACACCACTAGTCTAATCAGTCAGCAACATTTCCTTCGATTAGACTTGAAGGGAGAGACTTGTGATGGGGTTGAACACCCCGTGGCTGACACGTGGACAGAAGAAGCTATGTGGCAAGATCTACCGAGTCTGGACGACTCTCTTTACGTGGCGCCCGAGGCCCCTTCGGGAAGGTGGATTCCCGAGAACACCACGAGCAAGCATACTCTGGAGACCGACTCGGAAGGGCACCCGCCCGAGATCACCTCGGGAGGTCAAGTCCCCGAGATCACCTCGGGAAGGTAAATGTCGGGGCCCCCGGGCCAAAAGACCCCGAGATCACCTTGGGGTAGCGGAGTCCAAGGAGCATTCGACCTCAAGTAACGGTCGCCCTTTCTTCGGATCTGCGGATAATCATCACCAATTATTACGAGATAATCATGACCCATAATTACTGCAACAGTCTGGATTTAATGGTTGTGTGAACCGTTGCAAGGGTTATCCTGTAACTTACAATTGGGGAGACGTGGCGAAGATCGTGGAGACACGTGTGACTGCCGCCTCAAGTATAAAAGGTATTCCAACCCCTCCGATAAGGGGGTTACGCACTCTCTAACTTACACATTCTCCTTGCTTTCTGTCATCTCCTATACTGAGGGACTAACTTGAGCGTTGGAGTGGGCTCCGCTGGACAACCTCCGGCATATTCCCATTAACGCTCGTGTTAATCTCGCAGGACAGAAGTTCTTCCCCTAGCGTCAGCATCCACATGGGCGAGCTTTTCCTCTCTCGTCGTCATCCCGATGGATTGGACTCTGGTGACAGGCCGTCGACGTTGATTCCTTCCAGAACATGAAGTATATTTTCTATTCTGACCAACTTTCTAAAGGTATTAAACTAATGTCGAGGTCTTTATAAAAATTAAGGACCAAGTGTGTAAGTTTAAAGTTAAATTACATTGGAATCTCCTTCCTTAGCGGTTGGCGGATCTTCACTCAAAAATCTTACGAGGTTTAGCATCATCAGATAAAATATCATCTTCGCTCAATTAATACAGCAACGTATATAAGGAAGTAAATTCTCTCTGGAATTTTCAATGTGGGACTATTTTCCCCCTACTTTTTTGTAACATTTTGGGCTGACTTTAACAATTAATTTCTCATTCATCGGAATAAGTTTTGAGCAAATTAATAGTCTAGATTCATCTACTCGAAACGTAGATTTCGATTTTCAAGTCAATTTAGACTTTCATCGATTGATGATATCTCAATTTTATCTTGCAAAATTATAAATTGTATTGGTCTTTTAAGACCAATATCCCACAATTTTTATGTACATTCTTGTTTATATGAACAAATTAAGTGTTCGTAGTCATTCTGTTGGGTTGGTTCACTTATCTTTTTTTCCTTGTATAAAATATAAAGTTATCTATTGATAGAAAAAATTTCAGAATGTTTTGACCTTTCTATAAATCTAAATAAATTTTTTAATGAAAAATTAAATTTTAAATTTAAAAATATTTTAGATATTAATTTTCAAAAAATGATTTTTTTTAAATAACCGTTATATTTTCACTATTTAGAAAAATTAGCGACTTTTTGGAATCAATATTTATTTTTAAGATTTAATTTCAAAAATTTCTATATCTTAAAGAAAATAATGTTTATCATGCAAATAAAATTAATTTTCTAATTGAAATTGTTATCATAATCAGAATAATAATTTATAGTTTTGACAAAAAAATTCAGTATTTTTTAACAATTAAAAATTATTTATAAATTATTTTTGTCAAAGTAGCGATTTGAGTCTTAAAAATTATTTTATTTGTAATAAAATTTCGAACAAAGTTTCAACACCTTCAAACATCTAAGTATAAACCCCAAGAAAATTTTTTCAGATTTTTTTAATTACTCTATTTTTTATGTGACCGAAGAGGAAGAAATTATGGAGATTAAAATTAGACCGAGTTTAATTGCAAAATATTGCTGGTACCTGATTGTTTTTTTATTATTTGAAATTCTTGTTTATTTACCCTAATCTTAACTCGAGTTGATGATCACCTCGGAGTATCGGAGATCAAGGAGTATTCGACCTCAAGTAACGGTCCCCTTTTCTTCGGATCTGCGGACAATCATCATCAATTATCACGGGATAATCATGATCCATAATTACCGCAACAGTCTGGATTTAATGGTTGCGTGAACCGTTGCAAGGGTTATCCTGTAACTGACAATTGGGGGACGTGGCGAAGATCATGGAGACACATGTGACTGCCGCCTCAAGTATAAAAAATACTCCAACCCTTCCGGTAAGGGGTTACGCACTCTCTAACTTTCACATTCTCCTTGCTTTCTGCCATCTCCTATACTGAGGCCTTAACTTGAGCGTTGGAGTGGGTTCCGCCGGACAACTTCCGGCATGTTCCCATTAACGTTCATGTTAATCTCGTAGGATAGAAGTTCTTCCCCTAGCATCAGCATCCACGTAGGCGAGCTTTTCCTCTCTCGTCGTCATCTTGATGAATTGGACTCTGGTGACAGGTCGTCGACGTCAATTTCTTCCGGAACATGAAGTATATTTTCTATCTTCTGAATAACTTTCTAAAGGTATTAAACTAATGTCGAGGTTTTTATACAAATTAAGGACCAAGTATGTAAGTTTAAAGTTAAATTACAATGGAATCTCCTTCCTTAGCGGCTGGCGGGTCTTCATGCAAAAATCTTACAAGGTTTAGCGTCGTCAGATAAAATATCATCTTCTGCTATCATATTTTGAAATCGGCTCCGTTGAATTTCTCCGGCTTCTCTCTGGGTGGAACGGAGGTCGGGACTCCGGGTGAAGTGGTAGTCGAAACGTCGTTGATCACGGCCATATCAGATTGCACCAATATCGTTTTACGATTGATTGGCGCCGTCGGTGGGTATTGCCGCCTGGGAGGATGCAATCTGATATAATATCGTCGAGGCTAGTGTTCAATACTATCTCCGTAAAACGATATTGCTCCGGTCAAGTGCTTACGGATAGCAGCAATTCGTTTCCAAGATACAACGACGATGTCTCCGAATAGTAGCATTTCAAATTTCGAGATCGGCGAACCCTCTCGTAGGTTTTTTGGACTCCGGATGCAGAAGATGTAGGACCGGTGTCGTCGATAGAGGGGGGATGAATATCGACTGTGAAAATCTTTCCGTAAACTTTGTAAATCTTTCGAATGTTCTAAGATCAGAGTTAGTAGCACATCGGAAAAGTAAAACAGAAAAAGAAAAACAATACACAAGGACACAGCGGGATTTATTTACTTGGTTCCCAACCCCCCAGGGTCAGTACGTCCAAGGCCTATGTACTCGGCGTGAGTCCACTATTGGTCTCCTTTCCGGAATTTCCGGAGGCGGAGAAAACCCATCTTACAGTGTATAGTTACAAGCAACAATATTGAAAGTTAAGTACGGAACAAATAAAAGCAAACCGAACAAGAATCAGAAACTCGGTCGATCTGGACCTTCGAAGTGTCGCGCACTTCCTCCTGGAGCCTCCCGGTGGTAGAGCCTCGTCTTTAGTGCGTTGTCGTCGGTCGAAATGATCAGAATCGCTCTTAGCAGTTGTGTTTGAAGCAGAGGGGTCGAAGCCCCTTTTATAGCACTCCTGGGGGCGCCCTGGACGTCGGGGGTGCCCCTATAAACTCGGTCAAACCTTATCCCCGGGCCGACCTCACCGCAGCTGATAAAACCTTTGACCAGGGTGCCCCGGACCTCCCGGGCACCCTCATGACGGCTTATATGTGTTTCGAACTCGAAACAGCAAATACAGCTTTGAACTCGGGCGCCCCGGACCTCCCGGGCGCCCCGCTTGAAGCCTATTCTGCTTACCACACAACATTACCACTTTTTCTTCTTTAGCTTGGGCGCCCCCATCAATGGGGGCGCCTTGGATGCTTGGGGACGCCCCCACTGATGGGGGCGCCTGGCTTTAAGGCTTCCAGCCTGGTTACCTGCTTTGTCTCCGGTTCTTGGTACCTGCAAAATACACAAACACAAAGCAAATATACATGCAATATTAGGCTTAAGGACTTGGTTCGGACTTCGAATTTCCACGAAACCCTAGGACGAACCGACGCAAGTTCTCACCCCCGAGAACGCGCCTTCCACCTACTCCTTTTAGAATACGGTTGCCACCCAGTCCTTCGGGTGGACTTTTGCTTAGCTTCTGATACTTCCGGACCTTGAGATGCCCAATCCATGACTTGTCTCTACTCCTGTCCTTAGTCATCGCTCAGCTAAGTTGCTCAGTCCCTCGGACCAAGACTTCGTGCCCAAACCCTAAGTCTAGGACTTCGGTGCCCAACCCTCGGTCAGGTCTTCTTGCCCAGTCCTCGACCAGGACTTAGTGCCCACCTTCCGAGCAGGTCTTCGGTGCCCAGCCCTTTGCCAGGACTTAGTGCTCAATCCTCGATCAGGACTTAGTGCCCACCTTCCTAGCAGGTCTTAGTGCCTAGGTTAACTAGGACTTTTCTTCCACTTTGTTACTTCTCTCTTAACTCCCCTTCACTTGTTTATGTATCACTGACTTAAGTCTATTGTCAAACATTAAAACACTTAGAGGAGAACATCATTGATGCAACTTGCACCAACAATCTCCACCTTTTTGATGTTTGACAATATCTTAAGTTAGATTGGTTGAAAGGGCTAACTTACTATCCTTGGGATCAAAATAAAAAATGATCTAAGTTTTGAAGACCCACTTTTGATCCTCTAGGAAAAACAGAAAAAATTCTAACTTTCACTCTTCCCTTTTTGAAAACATTTTGATTTGGTAAGAGAAAAAAATATTTATTTCTAACTTAAGGCGCATCTCTCCCCCTTTGTCATACATAAAAAAAAATCAAGAATTCTTTCACGAACAATGACAACATTTTGTTCTTTTGAGTATAACTTTTTCAAAGCATAGTAATACTAAGTACTTGAGTATTTTGAAGACTTTTCACTTAAACACTATTGTTTTAGAAGAATTTTCAAAAAGAATTGTACTTGTAGAAAAACTTTCAACTAGTGCATTTTTTGAAAATATAGTAATTTTGCATAACTTTTGAAAGAATATTAACTGCTTTGAAAAGTACACATACTTTGAAATTTGTTATGAGCTTTTGAAAAATGCAAGTATTTGAAAAATGTGCATTTTTTAAAACCATAAGTAGCTTTGAAAGATATTGTGCAATTTTTTAAAAATTTTGCAACTTTGGAAAATATAAGTACCTTTTTGAAAGGATATTATGCATTTTGAGAACATAATATTTTACTTGACTTGGTTTATCTTCCAGTCTGACACAATCCAAGGAAATCTTGTTAACTACAAGGATATTTTCCTAAGTGTCTTGGAAGATTTTCCAAACTCAAGATAAACATTTTTTTTCAAATTGATCAAAACCAGATGAATTTTTTTTTTTTGAAAATACTGGTATTTTTAAGGAAAAAAATGTTACTATTTCGAAAGAATAGTTATGTTTTTAGCAAGATTTTGAAGATATAGTTCAAGAAAACATGTTATTAAATAATTCTTTTAATTTGACCTCCTCCTAAACTTGACTCAGTCCTGGGAAGCTTGTTGACCACAAGTACTCTTCCTCTGAGTCTTAAGGTTTGATTCAGATCAAAAGAATAATCTAATAATTTTCAAAATAAATAATTTAAAACTTGTCAGAAAGTTGACTCAGACTCCCCCTAAATCTGACACATCCTAGGAGTCCTTTTAGATCATGAAGTGGACCTTCCTCTGTGTCTTTAGGGTTTATCAAAATCAAATGAACACCAATTTTTAGGAAGATAGATTTTGAAACCACAATCTAGAAAGAAGATAATTTTTAAACTATGAGCCTTTTTGAAAACATATGTGATAGAACTTAAGGCGCAGTTTTCAAAAAGTTTTTTTTTAAAATTTTAAAAGAGTGAAAACACTCCCCCTGTACCCAACATCGTTTGAATCTATATGTAACACCCAATAATTTCCTGGTGTTATTAGGGATTTTTAGGAATTTTTCTAGTATTTTTCGGAATATTATAGCATTTTTTCGGAATGAAATTAGAAAAAGAAAAAGAAAAACTTTAAAGGGCAGCAGGGGGGTTCGAACTCGCGACCACAGGAGGAGCAAACCCCTAAGGGCGCGCAGCTGACCAGACGGGCTAGGGTATCAAGCACAAAAAATGGTGGAGAGAAATAATGTTATAGAGTAGTTAGGCCTTTTCATTAAGAGGTATATTAACCCGCTTAAGTCACGTAAGGGGGATTAGGGATTTTGTCGGCTGCGTCCGAGAAGGGGGCGAGGGAGGGGCTGCGAAAACAGAGGAAGCCAAGGATTCTTCTTCTTCTTCTCCTTCCCCTTTAGTAGAGAGAATCTAGGGTTTCTCCCTAGGGCCAAAGAGTGGAGGTTTCTCACAAGGAAGAAGGGAGGAGTTCTACGCTAGGTTTATACCTCGATTTAGTGAGTTTTCTTCAAGATAACGGTAAGTAGATCACTCACCTGCAATAGAAGTAGTTTCCGTTATGTAGTTTTCGATGTAGAACCTTGATTTTATGATCTAAGTGCATGTTTTAAGTTTATGCTAATTGCGTGTCTTAAGTTTATAAAGAGAACGTGTTTATTAACCTAGAACTTGGTTTTAATTAAGTTTTGGTTGTGTGACGTAAGTGTGATAAGACTAAATTCTTGAAAAGTCCCAAAAATGAGTTTTGGGTTAAGGGCACGCAAGGTGCTCGATGAAAGTTCCAAGTAAGAAAGGTAAAGTTTTGTAGTGCAAAAAGTTATGCAAAAGGAAAGATAGCTTGATAATTATAAGCTTTATGACTAAGAAAGTATTTTACTTTTGTAAAGTGACATGTACCGGGCAAAAGAGAGGCCCACAGAAAGTTAGAAAGAAGCTCTAATAGGGTGCGGTGGCTAGCTACCCCGAAACCTATTAGAGAAGCGCGCAATTGGTACATTGATACCATGGTACAAATGTCAAGGCCTAAAGACAGTTGAATATTATGTTCAAGTATATAAGTATTTACAAGTGTTTTATCTTTGAGTACATGTCTTTATTTCAATAAGTTCACATTGATACTTTGCAAGCATGATAAAGGGTAGGAGTAAAGAGGTTAGTGTTTTAATGTATGAGCGTGTTAAGTTTGCAAATGTTTTATGCAAGTAATGTTTTTAACATGATTGAGCATGATAAGTATATGTAAGTTTTCCATGTGCATGTGTTTTGGAAGTAAGCATTCTTTGAAAAAAAAAACATGTTTATCCCTTATCGTTGGATTTGTGAGTTAGGATTTACTTACTAAGCATTTTGCTTATTAGTTGCATTTCCTTCTATTGCAGACAAAGGTAAAGAAAAAGCATAAGTTAAGGAGGCGAAGGGACTTGCATTGATGTTCAGTGGCGGCGGAACCGTGGAAGAGATCATTGGGCTAAGTCTTGTAGAACATGTGTTTTGGTGTTTCGAAGTGGTAGAATGAATGACTTTGTTTAAACCTTGCATAGATACAAAATTTGGTACAAACTCTAGTCTAAAGCTCACATAGATTTTGATAGCTTATTTATTTCCGCAAAAGTCCTAATTTCAAGTTTATGAAGTTGTTTTGATTGGCTAAAATGTTTAGAAAACTAGTATAGAGTATAGAAATGGTGTTATGTCTTTGTATGGCTTGAAAGTATATGTTTTGTGGATGGATGGAGATGAGTTTCAGGTCTGAATTGCAGGTTTTCAGGCGTGCCAGTCGACTGGTACAGGACCAGTCACCTGCCCTATCGAACAGTAGCTTCTGTTCGATGCACCAGGCGCCTGCCAAAAGGTCAGTCGCCTGGTACCAGTCGACTGCTATATAGCAGTTGACTGGTACCATTAAAGAGAAGTTGTGTAGAGCAGCTGGTTAGTGCTTTAGTGTTACAACTAAGAGGTCTAGGGGTCAAATCCTGGCAAAGCCAATAAACTGAAAGTTGTTTTGTTTTTTTTTGAAAAAAAAAAGAGAAGGAAAAATAAATAAATAAATAAAGCAAGTTAAGGGAAGTCAAGTAGTAGTAATCTTAAAGCTAAGAAGTACCAAAAGGTGGGCCGTCACAGAGTGGTATCAGAGCAAAGTTCCATCCTTCCGCCACACTGACATCAAGCATCAATCCTGCCGCCTGCCAAGTAAGAAGTTCATATGTTATAGTTTTGCATGCTTTTCACAGAAAGTTGTTTTGTGAAAGTTGTTTTGTTTTTTTTTGAAAAAAAAAAGAGAAGGAAAAATAAATAAATAAATAAAGCAAGTTAAGGGAAGTCAAGTAGTAGTAATCTTAAAGCTAAGAAGTACCAAAAGGTGGGCCGTCACAGAGTGGTATCAGAGCAAAGTTCCATCCTTCCGCCACACTGACATCAAGCATCAATCCTGCCGCCTGCCAAGTAAGAAGTTCATATGTTATAGTTTTGCATGCTTTTCATTATTGACTGCTAGTATCAGTAAGTGCATGATGAAGAAGTTCATATGTTATAGTTTTGCATGCTTTTCATTATTGACTGCTAGTATCAGTAAGTGCATGATGAAGAAGTTCATATGTTGTAGTTTTGTATACTTTTCATTATTGACTGCTAGTATCAGAAAGTGAAAGATGATAAGGAAGTATGTTAGTATTATTATATACTAATATGTGCATAGAGATAGTGAAGTAAGTTAGTAAGAGATAATGAGCATTTATTTCTTATTTATTTTCTGTACACCATAGAGCAAGAGAGATGGCAAGAGGACGTCCCAGAATTGTCCGCAACGAGGAGCAAGCTCCTAGAGAACAGGAGTCAACTGAGTCAGTACCACCCACAGATCTTCAAGGAGTGGTGGCCCAGCTTCAGAGGCAACTTGCTGAGCAGCAGCAAGTCATTGCTGCCTTGATGGCTAATCAGCAAGCCACCCCTGTTGCCACGCCAGTGGCGCCAGTGGCACAAGTAGTGGCACCAGCGGTGACAGAGACTCCCCCAGTACCTCTGACAAGAGAAGTGAGACAGGAAGCATATCTGATCCAGTGGCAGAGACTGAAGCCCGAGAATTTTTCTGGCACAAGTGAACCATGCGATGCTCAGGCATGGTTCAAAACGGTGGAAAGTATAATGGAGTTACTAGACTGGCCCGAGGTGGAGAAGATAAAGTGCACATCCTTCTGCCTTACTGGAGATGCTAGGATGTGGTGGGAAAGAGTGAAAGCTAAGAGGAATGTGAATCAGATGACCTGGGCTGACTTTGAAGCAGAATTTCTAGAAGAATACTTTCACATGAAAGTGACAAACAAGCACTATGATGAATTCACTGAGTTCCGTCAAGGAGATCTATCTGTAGATGAAGCAGTGAAGAAGTTCAATCGACTAGCTCGCTTGTGCCCGGAGTTAGTTAGCACTGAAAAGGAAAGGGTCAGGTTGATGCTCAAGATGTTGAGGCCTCAGATAGCTTTGAATGTGGGCGGCAGTGGTAATAGACCACAGACTTCAGAAGAACTAGTAAGTAGTGCTTTGATCACTGAGCACTACTTGAATAGTATAAAGGCCACACGTGTGCAACAACAATAGGCAGCAGCCCAGAAGCCCCAAGGGAATCCTCAGAACCAACAGAATTGGAAAGGAAATTCAGGCAAGAGGAAGCAGTGGGACCAGAAGACTTCTGAGGGCAACAAAGGGGGCTCGTCAAGCAAGCAGCTCAAGTATTCTCCTTGCCCAAAGTGTGGGAAGACACATCCTGGAGCATGTCGTCAGGGCATGAGCGGATGCCATATTTGCGGAGCAGAGGGGCATATGATGAAGGCTTGCCCTAATAGGTCAAGCGTTGGTGGATGTTATATCTGTGGAGTAGTAGGGCACCTGGCCAAGGCTTGCCCTAAAGCCAAGCCGCCTCCACCACAGCTTCTTCAGTACGGAGGTGGACCTGCTCAGTTACACCAGATGCAGCCAGTTATGGAGGGACCTTATTTCAGTCAAGCAAGAATGGAAGCCCCACCAGCCACGACCAACGCCAGAGTTTTCGCTGTCACCAAGGAAGAAGTGGCAAATGCTCCTAACATGGTCACAGGTCGAATACTCATCTCATCTCAATATGCTATTGTGTTATTCGATACTGGGGCAACCCATTCTTTTGTATCCATGCTTTTCTCTAAAAAGTTAGGGATCCCACCAGAAAGTTTGGGTCAGAAATTTTTGACAACCTTACCGTCAGGGGAAGTAATGGCCTCTACTCAGAGGCTAAGGGCAGTACCAATCTGGATTTCCAACCGAGAGCTCTACAGTGACTTGGTAGTCCTTGAGATGAAGGATTACGATGTCATTCTAGGGATGGACTTCTTGAGCAAGTACAATGCTTCTATAGACTGCCGCAAGAGAAAAGTCAAGTTCACACCAGAAGCAGAACCTTCATTTGAGTTTATTGGAGACCCAAGGAGAAAGACAAAGAGGTTCCTATCTACCTTGCAAGCTCAGAGAATGTTAGAGAAGGGGTGCTCTGGTTTTCTAGCTCATATAGTGGATGCAAGTCAAGGAGAAGGATTGAAGAGAGAAGAAGTGAGGGTAGTCTGTGACTATCCTGAAGTGTTTCCTGAAGAGTTACCAGGACTCCCTCCCAATCGGGAAATTGAGTTTGAAATTGAGTTGGCCCCAGGAACCAACCCAATTTCGAAGGCACCTTATCGCATGGCGCCAGCAGAACTGAAAGAATTGCAAGAACAATTGCAAGAGCTGCTCGACAAGGGTTTCATCCGCCCTAGTCATTCACCTTGGGGAGCTCCTGTACTGTTCGTCAAGAAGAAAGATGGATCTATGCGAATGTGCATAGATTATCGAGCTTTGAATAAAGTAACCATCAAGAACAGATATCCTTTGCCAAGGATCGATGATTTGTTTGATCAGCTGAAGGGAGCTACAGTGTTCTCCAAGATAGATCTGCGATCAGGTTACCATCAGCTCAGAGTGAAGGAGAGTGATGTGCCAAGGACTGCTTTCAGTACAAGATATGGGCACTATGAGTTTGTGGTTATGCCCTTTGGAGTGACAAACGCCCCTGCGACGTTTATGGATCTAATGAATAGAGTGTTCAAGGATTTTCTGGACAAGTTCGTTATTGTCTTCATTGATGATATCCTAGTGTATTCAAAGACTCAGAAAGAACATGAAGAACACCTGAAGATAGTGTTGCAAACCTTACACCAAAAGGAGTTGTACGCCAAATTCTCAAAGTGTGAGTTTTGGCTTGATCAGGTGGCCTTCCTAGGCCACATTATTTCCAAGGAAGGTATTATGGTAGACCCAGCCAAGATTGAAGCAGTTAGTAACTGGAGTCAACCAAAGAATGCTAGTGAGATCAGAAGTTTTCTGGGTTTGGCAGGGTACTACAGAAGGTTTGTGGAGGACTTTTCAAGAATAGCTTCACCACTTACAGCCCTTACCAGAAAGAATAAGAAGTATGAGTGGACTGAAGACTGTGAGCAGAGTTTTCTTGAGTTGAAGAAGAGACTGACAAGCGCTCCTATTCTTACAGTACCCGAAGGTGATAAGAGCTTTGATATATACAGTGATGCATCAAAGCTAGGACTTGGAGCAGTCCTTATGCAAGAAGGTAGAGTCATAGCTTATGCTTCCAGGCAACTCAAGGACTATGAAAAGAATTACCCCACTCATGATCTGGAGTTGGCAGCTGTAGTCTTTGCTCTAAAGATATGGAGGCATTACTTGTATGGAGTGCAGTGTAAGATTTATACAGATCACCAGAGTTTGAAATATTTCTTCACTCAGAAAGACCTCAATATGAGACAGCGAAGGTGGCTCGAGTTAGTGAAGGACTATGACTGTGAGATTCTTTACCACCCTGGTAAGGCAAATAGAGTAGCAGATGCACTGAGTAGAAAGACTTGTGCCACTTTGATGTCCTTATCATCATTGGCACCACCATTACAGAAGGAGATAGTGGAGTATGGAGTGGAGATTATTGATGGACAGCTAGCCCTATTGACACTAGAGTCAACTTTGCTTGAAGAGATACAAAAAGAGCAAGCTGAGGATTCTGATATCCAAAGGATCAAGCAGGAGATGCAAGAAGGAGAGAGTAAGGAGTTTAGAGTATCTGACAGTGGGATACTCTACTATGGTGACCGTTTATGTGTCCCCAATCATGAAGAGCTGAGAAAGAAGATTCTTGAAGAAGCCCATGGAACTCCCTACTCAATGCATCCTGGTTCCACTAAGATGTACCAGGATTTGAAAAGAGGATTTTGGTGGTCAGGGATGAAGAGAGACATAGCTAAGTATGTCAGCACCTGCCTGACATGTCAGAGAGTTAAAGCAGAACACCAGAGACCAGGAGGTGTTCTACAGCCCATTCAGATTCCAGAGTGGAAATGGGAAGACATAGCCATGGATTTCATAGTTGGTTTACCAAAGACAACTAATGGCTATGATGCTATTTGGGTGATAGTAGACAGATTGACCAAGTCTGCCCACTTTTTGGCAATCAGAGTGTCTTACTCAATTGAAAAGTTAGCTCAATTATATGTGCAGGAAGTGATCCGACTACACGGAGTCCCGAAGACCATTATCTCTGATAGGGATGGTCGTTTCACTTCACACTTTTGGGAGTGCGTACAGACAGCGTTAGGCACCAAACTGAAATTCAGCACAGCTTTCCATCCCCAGACTGATGGACAGACAGAGAGAGTAAATCAGGTTTTAGAAGATATGCTCAGAGCTTGTGCATTAGACTTCAAGGGCAGTTGGTGCAAGTATTTGTGTTTAGCTGAGTTTGCCTACAACAACAGTTACCAAGCCACTATTGGTATGGCACCCTATGAAGCTCTTTATGGTAGGAAGTGCAGATCTCCCCTCTGTTGGTATGAAGGTAGTGAGAAGAAGAAATGGGGTCACAGACTGATCTTATAGATGATACCACAGAAGCTATAAAGAGCATCCGCCAGAGGATAGAGACTGCTCAGAGTAGGCAGAAGAGCTACGCCGATGTACGCCGTAGGCCGTTAGAGTTTGAAGTTGGGGATACAGTTTTCCTCAAAGTAGCTCCTATGAAGGGTGTGATGAGATTTGGCAAGAAAGGCAAGCTAAGTCCTCGATACGTAGGCCCTACCCAGTGACGAAAAGAGTTGGCAAAGTAGCTTATGAGTTGGAGCTACCCTCAGAGATGTCAGCAATACACAATGTGTTCCATGTCTCAATGCTAAAGAAGCATATCCCAGATGCCAACCAAGTGATTGAGCCACAGATGGTACAAGTGCAAGAAGATCTCAGTTATGAAAGTCGACCTATTCAGATAATAGATCGAGCAGATAAGAAGCTGAGGAACAAAGTGGTACCATTAGTGAAAGTCTTATGGCTGAATCAGAAGTATGAAGAGGCAACTTGGGAATCAGAAGATAGCATGAGGCAAAGGTATCCAGAGCTGTTCTAAGTTCGAGGACGAACTTTTTATAAGGTAGGGAGGATTGTAACACCCAATAATTTCCTGGTATTATTAGGGATTTTTAGGAATTTTTCTAGCATTTTTCGGAATATTATAGCATTTTTTCGGATCAAAATAAGAAAAAAAAAGAAAAACTTTAAAGGGCAGCAGGGGGGTTCGAACTCGCGACCACAGGAGGAGCAAACCCCTAAGGGCGCGCAGCTGACCAGACGGGCTAGGGTATCAAGCACAGAAAAAAGTGGAGAGAAATAATGTTATAGAGTATTAGCCTTTTCATTAAGAGGTATTAACCCGCTTAAGTCACGTAAGGGGATTAGGGATTTGTCGGCTGCGCGAGAAGGGGCGAGGAGGGGCTGCGAAAACAGAGGAAGCCAAGGATTCTTCTTCTTCTTCTCCTTCCCCTTTAGTAGAGAGAATCTAGGGTTTCTCCCTAGGGCCAAAGAGTGGAGGTTTCTCACAAGGAAGAAGAGAGGAGTTCTACGCTAGGTTTATACCTCGATTTAGTGAGTTTTCTTCAAGATAACGGTAAGTAGATCACTCACCTGCAATAGAAGTAGTTTCCGTTATGTAGTTTTCGATGTAGAACCTTGATTTTATGATCTAAGTGCATGTTTTAAGTTTATGCTAATTGCGTGTCTTAAGTTTATAAAGAGAACATGTTTATTAACCTAGAACTTGGTTTTAATTAAGTTTTGGTTGTGTGACCTAAGTGTGATAAGACTAAATTCTTGAAAAGTCCCAAAAATGAGTTTTGGGTTAAGGGCACGCAAGGTGCTCGATGAAAGTTCCAAGTAAGAAAGGTAAAGTTTTGTAGTGCAAAAAGTTATGCAAAAGGAAAGATAGCTTGATAATTATAAGCTTTATGACTAAGAAAGTATTTTACTTTTGTAAAGTGACATGTACCGGGCAAAAGAGAGGCCCACAGAAAGTTAGAAAGAAGCTCTAATAGGGTGCGGTGGCTAGCTACCCCGAAACCTATTAGAGAAGCGCGCAATTGGTACATTGATACCATGGTACAAATGTCAAGGCCTAAAGAAAGTTGAATATTATTTTCAAGTATATAAGTATTTACAAGTGTTTTAGCTTTGAGTACATGTCTTTATTTCAATAAGTTCACATTGATACTTTGCAAGCATGATAAAGGGTAGGAGTAAAGAGGTTAGTGTTTTAATGTATGAGCGTGTTAAGTTTGCAAATGTTTTATGCAAGTAATGTTTTCAACATGATTGAGCATGATAAGTATATGTAAGTTTTCCATGTGCATGTGTTTTGGAAGTAAGCATTCTTTGAAAAAAAAACATGTTTATCCCTTATCGTTGGATTTGTGAGTTAGGATTTACTTACTAAGCATTTTGCTTATTAGTTGCATTTCCTTCTATTGCAGACAAAGGTAAAGAAAAAGCATAAGTTAAGGAGGCGAAGGGACTTGCATTGATGTTCAGTGGCGGCGGAACCGTGGAAGAGATCATTGGGCTAAGTCTTGTAGAACATGTGTTTTGGTGTTTCGAAGTGGTAGAATGAATGACTTTGTTTAAACCTTGCATAGATACAAAATTTGGTACAAACTCTAGTCTAAAGCTCACATAGATTTTGATAGCTTATTTATTTCCGCAAAAGTCCTAATTTCAAGTTTATGAAGTTGTTTTGATTGGCTAAAATGTTTAGAAAACTAGTATAGAGTATAGAAATGGTGTTATGTCTTTGTATGGCTTGAAAGTATATGTTTTGTGGATGGATGGAGATGAGTTTCAGGTCTGAAATGCAGGTTTTCAGGCGTGCCAGTCGACTGGTACAGGACCAGTCACCTGCCCTATCGAACAGTAGCTTCTGTTCGATGCACCAGGCGCCTGCCAAAAGGTCAGTCGCCTGGTACCAGTCGACTGCTATATAGCAGTCGACTGGTACCATTAAAGAGAAGTTGTGTAGAGCAGCTGGTTAGTGCTTTAGTGTTACAACTAAGAGGTCTAGGGGTCAAATCCTGGCAAAGCAAATAAAATGAAAGTTGTTTTGTTTTTTTTGAAAAAAAAAGAGAAGGAAAAAAAAATAATAAAGCAAGTTAAGGGAAGTCAAGTAGTAGTAATCTTAAAGCTAAGAAGTACCAAAAGGTGGGCCGTCACACTATCTAAGTGCCTTAAGGAACTTTAGCGTTGTCCTAAGAGGCTTGTGCCTAATTGAGTGAGTCAAATAATTTTTGAAAAAATATACTTTTGAAAAATATATAATATGTATAATCAATTAGACAAACATGAATTCCATAAAAACATTATTATGTTGAAGCACTATTTTGAAAATATATTTTTAGGAAAATATTCTAACAATTTTGAAAAACAATTTGAAAAATATTTTTCAATTCATTGGTCCTTAACATCTCACCCATTTTAGATGTATCAATACAACAAGCACGGTTGCCTTATAGGTGTATTGTGAGATGCTTGAATCATTTTTCTTAATTTATTATTAACTCTAAGATTTAATTGAAGCTTGTGTTAGATTCAAATATAGCAATAGTAAAGTGAATTTGATTTTCAGTAATTGGCTTCCAGATATTGGCGAGGCACTAGGCCTTCTTTGGTCGTAGCCTTATTGGATCATCAATCCTTTCCTTGACAAAGCCTTTTATAGAAAATTCATTTTCAAGTTACTTCTTGAAAGATTTTGGTCTAACTAGTTTAGGTCTTGGATCGGTAACTTCGGCTAGTTCCACTAAAAAGGCTTCCCTAACATACTATCATCTCACCTCCACCTAATACTAGGTTGATCAAGCTTCAATTAATCATTTTCCTATAGCCGTTCTAAATTATTCATAAAATTTAAATATGAATGACATTTCATATATTTAAAAGAAATAGCAAATGCATAACATGGCAATTATGCATGATTCAAACAAGTCCAAACCAATTTAATTATGTTTCTAAAGATGTATCAAATTCTCGATTTGATACATGTCGTGTGAACCCGCGAATATGTCAACCCACTTTGACATATTTAATTTTATTAAATTAATTGTTGCGGTTTGGGTAAAATTTTAGTTTAGTTCGAGTTAACGTTATTTAAGATTTAGTTGGATTCAAGTTAATTAAGAATTAATTGAAGTTTGAATTAATTTGAAAATGAATTAATAAAGATTGAATTGATTTGAATTAATTAAAGTTGAATTTATTTGAAGTAAATTGAATTAGTTAAGTTTATTTGAATTAAATTAATTTACTTGATTTAATTAAGATTTAATTGAATTTTATTGATTCAATTAAGATTTAATTAAGGTTTAATTCGAATTTAATTAAGATTTAATTTGAATTTAATTAAGATTTAATATGAATTTAATTAAGATTTATTTAAATTTAATTAAGATTTAATTTGATTTTAATTAAGATTAAATTTAATTAAGATTTAATTTAAATTTAATTAAGATTTAATTTAAATTTAATTAAGATTTAATTTGAATTAATTGAATTATATTGAATTAATTTAATTTGAATTAATTGAATTAATTTGAGTTAATTAAGATTTGAATAATTAAGGTTGAAATGATTAATTAATAATTGTAGGTTTAAATTCATCATTTTCATTATTTCAAAAAAAATTTCTTCATCATTATCTATTTTTTTAAGTTTTTCTAATAATTTTGATCTATTTGAATTTTTGTAGTTTTTATTGACTATGACCCTAATCTTAGATAGTTACATATCCTCCTCAATATTACATCTTTTAGTATCCTCAAAATAGGAGGAGTAATTTGGGCCACTAGTTAAAGTTTTGTAATAATTTTCAAGATTATCTATAATTAAGTTATTATCTAGGAGAATTTCATCTTTATTATCCTCAGAATTATCCTCAGATACATCTTCAATTTTTTCATGAGATTCAAAATTAATCTCTAGATTATTCTTAAGATTTTCAAAATTAATTTCTGGATTATCCTTAAGATTTTCAAAATTAATTTCTGGATTATCCTTAAGATCTTTAATCTCTAATTCATAGTTATACAACGGATTTTCAAATTTGAATTCATAATTATCTAAAGGATTTTCAAATTTAGAATTATCCTTAAGACTTTTGAATTCAAATTTATCCTTAGGATTTTTGAATTCAGATTTATCCTTAGGATTAAATTTATCTGACCTAGAATTATCAGAATTAACATTATTAGAATTAAAGTTATGATAATTTATTTTAAAAATTACTGAATTAATGTTCTGAATTAAATAATTAATTTTTGATATTTTAGTCATATCTGCATTTTCTAATTTGTCATGCAAAATATTAATTTCACTATGCAGTAAATCTAATTTATCAGAACAATTAACTAAATTATCTAAAGACAGTGCAGGAATTTTGAAAATTTTCGGAACGTAAATTTTACGTACCTTTGTCGGACATTTGTTCTTGTAGTGTCCGTATTTTCCGCACTTGAAGCATTGTATGTGGTCTTTGTTTTTCCGGACTCCTGGCGCTGGTGCCTCCTTTGCCGCCGGTGAGGTAGATCGAGTCTTACGATTAGGGCACTGATTCTTATAGTGCCCTCACTCCCTGCACGTGAAACAAATAATATGGAACTTAAAAATGGGCATTAAAAAATTGTACTTGATTCACCCCCGGGCTCCCCTTCAACTCCTGGCGTCGTTGCTCCGTCGGTGGTTAGTCCGGTGAAGAGCGGCTCGGCTCTGATACCAATTGTAGGACTGGTGCCATCGATAGAGAGGGGGGGGTGAATATCGACTATGAAAATCTTTTCATAAACTTCGTAAATCTTTCGAACGTTCTAAGATCAGAGTTACTAGCACAGCGGAAAAGTAAAATAGAAAAGGAAAAAATAATACACAAGGACACAGCGGGATTTATTTACTTGGTTCCCAACCCCCCAGGGTCAGTACGTCTAAGGCCTAGGTACTCGGCGTGAGTTCACTATTGGTCTCCTTTCCGGAATTTCCGGAGGCGAAGAAAACCCGTCTTACAGTGTATAGTTACAAGCAACAATATTGAAAGTTAAGTACAGAACAAATAAAAGCAAACTGAACAAGAATCTGAAACTCGGCCGATCTGGACCTCTGAAGTGCCGCGCACTTCCTCCTGGAGCCTCCCGGTCGTAGAGCCTCGTCTTTAGTGCGTTGTCATCGGTCGAAATGATCAGAATAGCTCTTAGCAATTGTGTTTGAAGCAGAGGGGTCGAAGCCCCTTTTATAGCACTCCTGGGGGCGCCCTGGACGTCGGGGCGCCCCTATAAACTCGATCAAACCTTATCCCCGCGTCAACCTCGCCGCAGCTGATAAAACCTTTGACCAGGGCGCCCCAGACCTCCCGAGCACCCTCATGAAGGCTTATATGTGTTTTGAACTCGAAACAGCAAATACAGCTTTGAACCCGGGCGCCCCGGACCTCCCGAGCGCCCCGCTTGAAGCCTATTCTGCTTACCACACAACATTGCCACTTTTTCTTCTTTAGCTTGGGCGCCCCCATCAATGGGGGTGCCCTGGATGCTTGGGGGCGCCCCCACTGATGGGGGCGCCTGGCTTTAAGGCTTCCAACCTGGTTACCTGCTTTGTCTCCGGTTCTTGGTACCTGCAAGATACACAAACACAAAGCAAATATACATGCAATATTAGGCTTAAGGACTTGGTTCGGACTTCGGACTTCCACGAAACCCTAGGTCGAACCGACGCAAGTTCTCACCCCCGAGAACGCGCCTTCCACCTACTCCTTTCAGGAGACGGTTGCCACCTAGTCCTTTGGGTGGACTTTTGCTTAGCTTCCGATACTTCCGGACCTCGAGACGCCCAATCCCTGACTCGTCTCTACTCCTGTCCTTAGTCATCGCTCAGTTAAGTTGCTCAGTCCCTCGGACCAAGACTTCATGTCCAAACCCTTGTTAGTGACATGAGAGAAGTGTCCTAAGGCAATCGCCTTATGATTGTAATCATTTATTCACTATTTGAGTATACATGATTATTTGATTAAGATCATAAGCTCATTTACTGAATGTCCGCAATACAATTCACAGCATGAGAGAATTTGTGATGAATTCACAACTAGTGATTATCTCTACATGTGCAATTGTGAAGTATTGAAATTGTCCCTAGTCGATGAATTGATAAATACGGACACTATCAATTCTGTTGAGACTAGCATGGGTTATTCTCTAATCAGCTGATTCTCACTGGCTGGTGACATGGAGATGTCCGAGGATAAACATGAATGCTAGTTAAGGGAATTATTCCATAATCAAGAAAAAGAAGCTTGATCATGAGAGCCATGATTATGGTTTGATTGAGAAATTATTCCATAATCAAAGAGAGGTTTGCTTGGGAATTAAGAAACCTCTCCCTATATAAAGGACCCAAGGGGTGCCATGGAAGAGGAGAAATTATTCCATAATCAAAGAGAGGATTGCTTGGGAATTAAGAAACCTCTCCCTATATAAAGGACCCAAGGGGTGCCATGGAAGAGGATCCATCCAAGAATTGCTTGGGCTCTCTCCTCTTCTTCTCTCCCTCTCTCTTGGCCGGCCATAGGCCTTCCTTCTTTCTTCTTGCCGTGAGCACAAGGAGAAGCATCAAGGCGACAAAGTTCTTCCTTGCGACGATCTTCCTCTTCGGCAAACCTTGGGGGTGAGTCTTTCGATTTGATTACTCTCACGGTTTTCGTCGTGTTCACGAGAATCTAGTAGTTCTCGTGAACACGAAACTCGTGGCTTAGCGAAGTCATCCCGACGATACTCGGCGTGGATATGAATAGAGGCAGAGCTTTCAAGGGACGCTAACGGTTGGATCTCGTCCCTTCTTCCAAGTTACGCAAGGTAATTCGTAGAGTAATTTCCTTTTCTGCAAAAATTTTATATTACGATTATGTGAACACATTGTATGCTTAGGATATGTGTTAGAATAATTTAGGAAATTATTCATGTTTTTGTTTCCGCTGCATGTAATTATGTAACAATTGCAATACGTGTCCACGTCGGCATGCACCCGGTCCCAACAGTGGTATCAGAGCCGGTTAGTGTTCGACATAATCATATAATTGTTTTGCGGAAAACTTTGTCATGATCTCAATTTTGGAAAATTTTCCAATTATGCAAACTTTCCAATTATGGTAAATTTTAGATTTAGGAATTTCAAAGTTTGGAAATCCTCATGAAATTTCGCAAACTTTTGAAATATCTCTGTTTCTGAAATTTTATGATAATTGTGAAAACTTTCCATTTTTGGAAACTTTCCCATTTTGGAAACTTTCCTAATTTTGGAAATTTTCCAATTTTGGAAATACGTAAGTTTTCTTTGTACCAGAAACTTACAATAATTCTGAAAAATCTTTTAATTTTGAAAACTTTCCATTTATGGAAAGCTCGTAATTTTGGGCACTTTCTTTTTATGAAAGTCTAAACATTTTATGGAAACATTAATTGACAATTAAATTCAAATTGGTTTTTTAAATTATTGACAAAATTCTTTACTTTGGGGAGTGCCTCGGTGAACCACCCAAATTAAAGTTAGCTGTTATAATTTAATTTCTTATTTTGAATATGAATTGTTAAAATTGATTTGGGTAGGCCTCGGGGAGCCATCTAAATTATATTATTAACAAGTTATTTAATTGTCAAGTTTAATTTGGTTATGCCTCGGGGAGCAGGCCAAATTAGATTTACAACAAATTTCTTTTCTTTGGGGAGTGCCTCGGGGAGCCACCCAAAGTAAATAATTTGTTGTAATTAATTATCTATAAACAAAATATATGATCAAATCTTAGAAATTTTTGAGGTGATTCTCAAACGATAATTTTCTTATTTGATTTATGAGGTGATGCTCTTACATATTGTTGTCTCCAAAATTAATTAGGAAAAATTATTTCCTATAGAGTTTATTTCCTTAAATAAGATTTTTATGAAAATAATATGTGGTTAAATTAAGGGAATCTGACTCTTAATATAATAAGATTTGATTTAGAGAAATCAAAGTCTTAAACATATTATTTCCAAAATTGATTATGACAATTTAGGAAATTGTTTCCCAAAACAATTACTTGAATAAAGTGTGAAATTAGAATTAGAAAATCCGGTTCCTAATTCAATTAATGAGACTTAATAAATTAAGTCACATACATACTTTATTAAGGAAATCGTTAGAACATGACATAATTATATGTCATGAATGTGCTTAAAAGGAAAAGGATGAGACCCAAAACCCCTTACAAAATATTAAGGCCAACACCTTCCATTAATATGGTTAGAACCGGAGTTTTGTTTCTCGTTTGGGTTGATGGACACATCCATGCTCGGCTTGAACCTCAACATGTTCAAACCATGGAATTAGTTTATGATTAATATAGTTGGAGTCAAAGGTCAATCCTTAGTTTTGGTTGTTAGACACATCCAAGCCTGACTAAACGGTTGAAAGAGCTCCAACCATATTAAAACTATTTCTTGATTAATGGGTCAGCCTTAATCTTGGAGCATCGATTTGTTGTGCCACAGCCAAGGTCAATGTAAAGAGAGGAGCAGTTGGGTGCTATGTATATTATTGCATACATGTTAATGAGTTAACAACCCAATGATTTATGCAAACATTCAATTAGTTGATAGCATAATGTGATAGTTACATATGTATAATATGTAATCGGTATAATTACCTACCTTCATAGCTAAGAATAACTTGATGGACTCTAGCCATGGTTGTTCTTATCTATGGTTGGATATCAACCTATTTGGAGATGTTCCTACGATCTCCTGAATTGATAAAAAGGGTTATTCAATTCGAAAAATAAATAGGATTTAATTAATGTATATTGATGCATTCTTTATCATTCTTCTCACATAAGCTCAATTTGTATTTCTAGGATAATCACTTGATCATGTCTTCTCTGAATTTGCGTTCCATTTTGGACACCAATAAGCTGACTGGGCCAAACTTCATGGACTGGCTTCGAAACCTGAGGATAGTCCTCAAGGCAGAAAAGCTTGCTTATGTCCTTAAAGAACAACTTCCCAACCATCCTCCAGAAGATGCAACTCCAGACCAGTTAGTGCCTATCAGAAACATGTGGCCGATTCTGAACTTGCGAGTTGCATCATGCTGGTCGCTATGGTACCTGAGCTGCAAAAGCAGAATGAGCATATGGATACTCATACCATCATCTTCCATCTTCATGAGCTATTTGACGAGCAGGCGAGATCCAAAAGGTTCGAGGTCTCCAGACTCCTCTTCACCTCTAAGATGCAGGAATGCACTTCTGTCTCACAGTTTGTGTTGAAGATGTTGGGGTACATTGAGCGACTAGGCACACTCGGATTTGCAATGGAACACAAACTAAGTGTTGACTTAATTCTGCATTGTTTGCCCAAGAGTTACTCACAATTTGTGATGAACTATTGGATGAACAAGCTGGAGACTACCATTCCTGAGTTGCTCAACCTGCTGAAGACTATAGAACCTTCTGTAAAGCAGGATCAAAAGACGGTACTGTTAGTTGGTTCCTCAAAGAAAGGCTCTAAGAGGAAGCCCAAAGAACAGAATAAGGGAAAGAAGAAAAAGGCCCAAAAGACTGAAAATGCACCAAAAGGCACTTGCCATCACTGTAGCAAGGAGGGTCACTGGCGAAGAAACTGCAAGGTTTATCTTGAGTCCTTGAAGAAGAAGGCATCTGATGCCTCATCCTCTTCAGGTATCTTCGTTATTGAATGTCACTCTATTTCCTCGTCCACCTGGGTACTTGATACTGGGTATAGCTCACATATATGTAATGGCATACAAGGGCTAAGGAATAGAAGAAGACTCGTCAAGGGAGAAGCAAATTTGCGAGTTGGAAATGGAGCAAAGATTGCTGCTGTTGCCATCGGAACATATTTGCTAAAGCTCCCTACTGGACTTGTCTTAGAATTGGATAATTATTATTTTGTTCCTTCGTTAATAAAGAACATTGTATCTATTTCATGCTTGAATGAAAAGGGTTATCATTTAACTTTTAGTAACAATTGTTGTTACATAACTTTAAATGGTGTTCCTTATGGGACCGGAACTTTATACAATGGTATCTACACGTTAGATTTATCCGGTGATATTTTCAATATCGAAGTTAGCAACAAACGTGCTCGAATAGATAATCAAATAGACTCCTATACGTGGCATTGTCGTCTTGGCCATGTAAGTAAGAAACCCATGACCAAATTACACCGATGTGGAATTCTGGAATCATTTGAACCCGGTTCATTTGATACATGTGAATCATGCTTAAAAGGCAAGATGACCAAATTACCCTTTTTCGGAAAAGGTAAACCAGTGGGAGAATTGCTTGGTCTAATACATACTGATGTATGTGGACCAATGTCAACTCTTTCATAAGGAGGTTATAGCTACTTCATTACCTTTATCGATGATCACTCACGATTCGAGAATGTGTTCTTAATGAAACACAAATCTGAAGCTTTTGAGAAATTCAAAGAGTTCAGAAGTGAAGTAGAGAAACAGCTTGGCAAAAGTATTAAGATACTTCGATCCGATCGGGGTGGTGAATACTTGAGTCAAGAGTTTCAAGATTATCTTAGGGACAATGGAATATTGTCTCAATGGACTCCGTCATATACACCACAGTATAATGGTGTATCTGAGAGGCATAACTGAATCTTGATGGACATGGTTAGATCTATGATGAATCATGAAACTCTTTCAAAATCCTTTTGGGGCTATGCGCTTAAGACAGCTGTTTACTTACTAAACAGAGTCCCGACCAAGGTAGTCTCTACTACTCCATATGAGACGTGGAATAGTAAGAAACCTCATTTAACTCACCTTAAAATATGGGGTTGTCCTGCTTATGTCAAGCGGAATGTATCAGACAAATTGGATGTTAAGTCTGATAAATGTCTATTTATTGGATACCCTAAGGAAACGAAGGGTTACCAATTCTATCATCCCTTAGAACAAAAGGTGTTGTTTCAAGGCATGTTGTATTTCTAGAAAAGAATTTCTTTTACAAGAAAATAGTGGGAGTAGCATTGAACTTGAAGAAGTTCAAGAAACTCCAATAGACATTACAGAGACACCTAGTCTAGACCCACAACCAATAACTCATTATGATGAGCTATCAGTTGAACCTAAAACAACACCACTTCTTCGTAGGTCTGATAGGACACGCAATTTTCTAGAGAGATACGGATTTCCCATAAGTGAATCGAACGACGTGTTACTCATTAACAATGACGAACCTATCAGTTATGAAGATGTTCTGATAAATTCAGAAAGGGATAAATAGCTTGAAGCCATGAAGTCGAAAATGGATTCCATGTACGAAAATCAAGTATGGGACTTGGTTAACCCGCCTGAAGGGATTAAGCCCATAGGGTGCAAGTGGGTTTTCAAGAAGAAAACCGACATGAAAGATAATGTTGTTACCTTTAAGGTTAGATTAGTGGCAAAAGGATATCGTCAGAAACAAGGAATTTATTATGACGAAACCTATTCGCCAGTAGCTATGCTCAAATCCATTCGGATGCTCCTGGCCATAGCAGCTCATTATGATTATGAGATATGACAAATGGATGTGAAAACAGCTTTCCTTAATGGAAACCTGCTTGAGGATGTATACATGATACAACCTGAAGGTTTCACATCGGTTAATAAAATCAAAGTATGCAAGCTTCGATGATCCATATATGAACTAAAGCAAGCATCCAGGAGCTGGAACATCCGTTTTGATGAGACAATCAAAGAGTTTGATTTCAACACAAAATCCTGACGAACCTTGTGTATACAAGAAGGTTAATGGGAGTGCAGTCGTATTCCTAGTGTTATATGTCGATGACATTTTACTTATAGGAAACGATATATCAGTCTTACAGTCAGTTAAAATTTGGTTGTCCAAAACTTTCTCCATGAAAGACTTGGGAGAAACAACCTATATCCTTGGGATTAGAATCTATAGAGATAGATCAAAACGGTTGCTTGGTCTTTCGCAGTCTACATATATAGATCGAGTGCTAGAAAGGTTTAGCATGTCGGTATCCAAGAAAGTTTACCTTCCCATCAGGCATGGGATCAACCTTTCAAAGTCTATGTGTCCGCGCACAGAAGACGAGAGGATTTGCATGAATAAGATTCCTTATGCATCCGTGATAGGATCTATCATTTATGTTATGTTATGTACTAGGCCCGATGTATCATATGCTCTGAGCATCACAAGCAGATACCAGTCTGATCCAGGAATGGATCATTGGGCGGCTGTCAAGACAATCCTCAAGTACTTAAGAAGAACTAAGGATGTGTTCCTAATATATGGAGAAGGTGATATGATAATACGTGGATATATAGATGCCAGTTTCCAGACAGATAAGGATGACTCCAAATCTCAGTCTAGATACGTATTTATTTTGAATGGAGGCACAGTAAGCTGGAAAAGTTCCATGCAAGACACCGTAGCGGATTCTACCACGGAAGCGGAATATATGGCAGCTTCGAAAGCAGCAAAGGAAGCAGTCTGGATCAAGAAGTTTGTCTCAGAACTAGGTGTAGTTCCAACCATTGATGAAGCAATATCGGTTTACTGCTACAACAATGGAGCTATTGCACAAGAAAAGGAACCAAGGTCTCATCAGTGATCCAAACATGTGTTTCGCCGCTATCATCTGATCAGAGAGATTATAAGTAGGAATGATATACAAATTGAGAAAATTCCCACTGAAAGGAATTTAGCGGATCCTTTAACTAAGGCATTGCCTCAAAGTAAGTTTGAGAGTCATGTTAGAGCCTATGGTATTGGGTACCGTAGCGATTGACATTAGGCCAAGTGGGAGTTTGTTAGTGACATGAGAGAAGTGTCCTAAGGCAATCGCCTTATGATTGTATTCATTTATTTTTAATAAATGAATATTCACTATTTGAGTATACATGATTATTTGATTAAGATCTTAAGCTCATTTATTAAATGTCCGCAATACAATTCACAGCATGAGAGAATTTGTGATGAATTCACAACTAGTGATTATCTCTACATGTGCAATTGTGAAGTATTGAAATTATCCCTAGTCGATGAATTGATAAATACGGACACTATCAATTCTGTTGAGACTAGCATGGGTTATTCTCTAATCAACTGATTCTCACTGGCTGGTGACATGGAGATGTCTGGAGATAGACATGAATGCTAGTTAAGGGAACTAGTTCATTGGAGTGACTGGCTGTAAAACTTCATATGGTAGTCTACATATAGATATGTCAGTGAAGTTCTTACTGCAGCTTAAGTACGATGTTCCTTTGACTTGTGGTGTTCAAGTCATCTTGGTCATGGAGACTTATACTTTGACATCTTAAGCAAGCATCTCCAAGGAGGTGTGGACCCAGGATGATTGGGTATAAGCTGAAGTGCCCGAAGATGTTTGAACAACCTACAAAGGATTCACCACTCCTTGCGAGAAGATGTATACCCGAGGCCTATCGTCGGATTGTTACTCGAAGCCTCTGGCCAGAGCATGACATGTTCAGAGTATGAATCTCTTAAATACATGAGAGTAATTAGAATCCGTAGGACGAGAAAACGTTACTTGGGCTAGGTGTGACGTAGTCAGCCTAATGGGGACTGACACACATAGACCATGTCCTGAACCAAGTGGGTATAAGATGGTGAAGGGAATGGGGCACGATTCATTATAGCTACAGAAGGGTTTCAGAATTATTTCTGAGGTCAACCATTGATCTTTCAATTAATTGGGGATCATGATGTACTACTAGGTGTCACTCATAATCGTTCTATAATTAATTAGTTAATTATGGGCGACCAACATAAATTGAAAGCCTATTTGGTCACACGCATAATGAGTAATTCGAAGGATTTAAAATGAGTTGAGAATTGGATTCTCCAATCGAGATAGACTATTTTTGGTAAGTCAAAACTGAATTTATTTCAGACGCATCAGAAGCAGAGAATGGCTAAGTCTTTTAAAGACTTAATGGGTGAATTAAATAAGTTTAATTCATTAAGGGATTTGATCCAATTGGGGTTAGATGGGCCGGCCAAGGAGGGGGCCTCCTCTCTTCTTGTCATGGTCGGCCACCACCATAAGAGGATAAGGCTATTTTGGTTTGTTTTATAAAATAGACCAAAGGTTGGTTTATTTTATAAAAGGTTATATAAATTTTATATATATAAATTTTTATAATGAACCAATGGTTGGTTTGTTTTATAAATTTTTATATAATGAACCAATGGTTGGTTTGTTTTATAAATTTTATATAATCATGCCAAAAGAAAGAGAGCCTTGATTATGGATTGATTGAGAAATTATTCCATAATCAAGAAGAAGAAGCTTGATCATGAGAGCCTTGATTATGGATTGATTGAGAAATTATTCCATAATCAAGGAGAGGTTTGCTTAGGAATTAAGAAACCTCTCCCTATATAAAGGACCCAAGGGGTGCCATGGCAGAGGATCCATCCAAGAATTGCTTGGGCTCTCTCCTCTTCTTCTCTCCCTCTCTCTTGGCCGGCCATATGTCTTCCTTCTTTCTTCTTGCCGTGAGCACAAGGAGAAGCATCAAGGCGACGAAGTTCTTCCTTGCGACGATCTTCCTCTTCGGCCAACCTTGGTGGTGAGTCTTTCGATTTGATTACTCTCTCGGTTTTCGTCGTGTTCACGAGAATCTAGTAGTTCTCGTGAACACGAAACTCGTGGCTTAGCGAAGTCATCCTGACAATACTCGGCGTGGATACGAATAGAGGCGGAGCTTTCAAGGGACGCTAACGGTTGGATCTCGTCTCTTCTTCCAAGTTACGCAAGGTAATTCATAGAGTAATTTCGTTTTCTGCAAAAATTTTATATTACGATTATGTGAACACATTGCATGCTTAGGATATGTGTTAGAATAATTTAGGAAATTATTCATATTTTTGTTTCCGCTGCATGTAATTATATAACAATTGCAATACGTGTCTGCATCGGCATGCACCCGGTCCCAACAACCCTAAGTCCAGGACTTCGATGCCCAACCCTCGGCCAGGTCTTCGTGCCCAATTCCCCGAACCAGGACTTCGGTGCCCAACCCTCGGCCAGGTCTTCTTGCCCAGTCCTCGACCAGGACATAGTGTCTACCTTCCGAGCAGGTCTTCAGTGCCCAGCCCTTTTGCCAGGACTTAGTGCCCAATCCTCGATCAGGACTTAGTGCCCACCTTCCGAGCAGGTCTTAGTGCCTAGATTAACTAGGACTTTTCTTCCACTTTGTTACTTCTCTCTTAACTCCCCTTCACTTGTTTATGTATCACTGACTTAAGTCTATTGTCAAACATTAAAACACTTAGAGGAGAACATCATTGATGCAACTTGCACCAATAGAAGATAGAATGGATGCAAGATTGATTAGGCTTGAGTGAGTTTGAGTGATTTGAGTGATTTCTTTCCATCATCTAGGGGTCCTATTTATACTAGGTGAAGAGGTGAAGTACCCCTTGGTGAGTTTATCTGAGCCGTTCGATCTAGAGGGTGTAACCCTTCAACCAGATCTCTTAATCTCAACCCTAGATCTAGAGGATTGCAACCTTTCAGCCCTCCTTTGATCTCAGCCGCCAGATCAACTTTCATCACTAATGGTACGATCATGATTATTCGTGATCAACGCTCCATATCGCGTCACTTGCGATCCATCACCCTATTCGATCCAACGGTAGTCATCCGTTTGCCTAGTCAGCAGCCAATCATCCCTCTCTGTCCAACCGAGAGTGCCACGTATGCATGCCACATCACCCAAGTGTCACGTAGGTATAGCCACGTCACCCGGAGCATAAATATAAGCTCCTCAATGCTTCTCACGAAGTGCAAAGTGCTCCAACAAAATGCTCATTGCGTGCGTGGCGGGCTTGCAAGTGCGAGCACATACTCGCCCCTTGGATGAGTGCATCTGTGTTATTTATGTTAACTCAATTAACACAGCAACGTATATAAGGAAGTAAATTCTCTCTGGAATTTTCAATGTGGGACTATTTTCTCCCTGATTCCTTTTTGTAACATTTTGAGCTGACTTTAACAATTAATTTCTCATTCACCCAGAATCGATTTTGAGTAAATTAATAGTCTAGATTCATCTACTCGAAACGTAGATTTCGATTTTGAAGTCAATTTAGACTTTCATCGATTGATGATACCACGATTTTCTCTTACAAAATTATAAATCGTATAGATCTTTTAAGATCAATATCCAACAATTTTTATGTGCATACTTGTTTATATGAACAAATTAAGTGTTCGTAGTCATTCTGTTGGGTTTTTTTACTTATCCTTTTTTCCTTGTATAAAATATAAAGTTATCTATTGATAGAAAAAATTTCAGAATGTTTTGACCTTTCTATAAATCTAAATAAATTTTTTAATGAAAAATTAAATTTAAAATTTAAAAATATTTTGGATATTAATTTTCAAAAAAATGATTTTTTTAAAAAAATAACCGTTATATTTTCACTATTTAGAAAAATTAGCAAGACTTTTTGGAAACAATATTTATTTTTAAGATTTAATTTCAAAAATTCCTATATCTTAAAGAAAATAATGTTTATCATGCATTTAAAATTAATTTTCTAGTTGAAATTGTTATCATAATCAGAATAATAATTTATAGTTTTGATAAAAAAAAAATTCAGTATTTTTTAACAATTAAAAATTATTTATAAATTATTTTTGTCAAAGTAGCGATTTGAGTCTTAAAAATTATTTTATTTGTAATAAAATTTCGAACAAAATTTCAACACCTTCAAACATCTAAGTATAAACCCCAAGAAAATTTTTTCAGATTTTTTTAATTACCTTATTTTTTTATGTGATCGAAGAGGAAGAAATTATTGAGATTAAAATTAGACCGAGTTTAATTGCAAAATATTGTTGATACCTGATTGTTTTTTTATTATTTGTAATTCTTGTTTATTTACTCTAATCTTAACTCGAGTTGATGCACTTGGAGATTGTAAGTATCTCGGATTGATTTTGATATGGTCAACCGAATTAAGTTAGGCTTTGTATTATTTTGATGTCTTGTGTCTAAGTATACAGAAACTTGAGAACACAAGAAGTTAAGCGGAAGATACAGTAAGCGAGAAGGATGACACGGGAAGGAAGTCAACAGACTCAGTGCATCTGAAAGACGAGGAGCTGCAGAAAAATGCATTGGTGGAGCAAGAAGGACGGTGCGACGCATCCAAGGGATGAGAAGCAGGGGAGAAAGCATGGTTGAGGAGAAGATCGAAGTTGGGTTCAGGTGAGTTCAACTCCGAACAACCGATGAATGACCTAAGCGATCGGATTGAAGAATGATTAACTTCTGATTTGGTCATTCCAGGCTCTCGAATCTGGTCCAAGTGTCTGGATCGATTCTAGGCACCCGAACCCACTCTTGGGTCCAGGCGCTCGACAAAGGCGGCCACGTCAGACAGTGGTTGTAGATCACGAAGTCCACGTCAACAAACTCCAAGAGCCAGACTGCTTCGAAGCGTTGTTGGAAGACCATTGCCTAGTCGATCAGCTTTAACATAGTCTAGGCACCCAGACCGCTTCCAGGCGCCCAAAATGTGCCACGTCAACGAATGGCTATCTCAACTAAAAGGCTATGAATAGATCCATTTGAGCTCAAAATTAACATATCACACTAATCTCCAAACTCTATAGTTTTATTCTAAGTGTTCGTACTTTAAATTCTTGTAAAGGGCTTCTCTACCTCCAACATCAAAGGAGTTTGTTAGACCATCTCCAACTATCAATATCAAATTTGGTGTCATTTTCACACCAAAATGGTGTAATTTCAACATCAAACATTATTTCAACTCCAACCCATTCACACTATATATCACACCAAAAAAGAATATTCCATAGAATATTTTATTTTTTTCTTATTCATTTATTTATAATTTAATTATCGACCTAAATTTTAATTTAGTAATCATTTTGAATATAATTATTATATTTAAAATTAATGTTTCATTTATATTTAATAATTTTTTAAAAAATTACATCCAATTAATATATATTAAAAATTATGATTTTTATTTTTAATATTTATTACATAATTATTCAGACATAAATATATTTTAAAAATATTATAAAATTATACACAATTAAGATAAAATATATTATTAATATAACACAGACAAGTTGATAGTGAATTGAAAATACAATATTATGGGAATTTAACCTTCAGAATTACTATATTGTTCTCATATATGATCAATTAACGCATTTTGAAGGGCAATATGAGCTTCTTTATCTTTGATTTGTCTGTATCGAACTAAAAAATCTTTAAACCGAGTACGATCATCTACTACTTGCTCAACATCTGGAGTTGGCACCTCGAAGTGTTCCACAATTGGTGCATTTAAATCACGTTCATCTTCAATTATCATATTATGCATAATAATACATAATGTCATTATATCATGTAAAATATTTTTTTGCCAAAAACGTGAAGGTCCTGCAATACTTGCAAAGCGTGATTGGAGCACGCCAAATGCTCGCTCAACATCCTTTCTACATGCTTCTTGCTTCATTGCAAATAATTTATTCTTTCTACCTCGTGGATCATGAATCATTTGAACAAGTGTTGACTATTTTGGATATATACCATCAGCTAAATAGTAATTCATATTATACTTTTTTCCTTGAATGACATAACAAGCAGGAATAGTAATACCTTCAGCGAGATTAGCAAAAAGATGAGAAGACTCAAGTACATTAATATCATTGTTCGATCCGGGCAATCTAAAATACGCATGCCAGATCCACAGATCATAATCCGCAATAGCTTCCAGAATAATTGTTGGTTTTCTACTACGACCAGAATATTGTCCTGCCCATGCTATTGGACCATTTTTCCACCTCTAATGCATGCAATCTAGGCTACCTAACATACCTGGAAAACCACATAGCTCACCAATGTGGAGTAGCCTAGCAACATCCTGAGCATTTGGAGATCGTAAGTATTGTCCTCCAAAAACTTCAACAATAGCACAATAAAATCGTTTCACACTTTCAACGACAGTCGATTCTCCTATTTTAATGTACTCATCAGTAGCATCTGCTGGTAGACCATACGCCAATATTCGAAATGCAGCTGTTACTTTTTGTAAGCCGGATAAGCCAAGTCTTCCAATCCCATCTCTTCTCTAAATAAAATAGTTGTCATGACTATTAACAGCATCATAGATACGCATAAATAAATTTCATCCCATTCGGAACCTTCTTCGAAACATTACATCATTATACAATGCATTTTCTGCGAAATAATCATTGAATAAATTACGATCAGCTGTTTCACGATTACGATTGATCACGTTGTGACCAGGAATTGAGCCTCAATGCATTCTTTGATTGTTTTCTTCATTGAGATAATTCAAGATAATTTGATTATTGGTAGAAATCACCTGAGAGATCAGTTGTTGCCTTACACCAAACTGTCTTGCACCAAACACCTCTGCATAGTTATCATCATCAGAGCTTGATGATGATAAATTTGATGAACCTTCATTGTTGTTATCCATTTTTGGAGATAACTGAATGAATGAGATATATGTTGCTTATGGGGTATTTATAATGTAAGTTATATCTACATTTTTCTTAATTTTTCACATATGACGTGACCTAACAATGAACACATTGAGACAAAAATTGTACAGATGACATGACACAACAATGACAATATCAAGGCAAGTTGGCGAGGCGACATGACCTGCCACTCAACACATTTTCTTATATGTAGATAACATGACCTAATAAGTAAGTTTTGGACAAAATTGTACAAATGACATGACACAACAATGACAATATCGAGACAAGTTGAGCAGGCGACGTGGCCTGGCATTAAACACATATTCTTTTTTGTGCAGATGACATTACCTAACAATGAACACATCGAGACAAGTTGTAAAATACGGCAATTCGAAAATCCGAACCAGAAAATTTTTCGGGATTTTTTTCGGATAGAGTCTAGGGTTTCCGACCCTACGAAAGGGGTCAAGGGGCTTTATTGTAAAAACTTAAAATTTATCAAGGGTTTATAAGTAAACTCTTAAATTATGAAAGGGTAAGTAATCTAACCCTCGAAATTTATTGAGGTGGATTAAAATATAAATGGGAGTTAAATGGTTAAAATCATTACCCTAAGGGTAAAGTGTGAAATTTAGGAAATGGAGGGACTTCTTCGCAAAAGTCCCATCCCTTTATAATTTTTCTTTTCTCCTCTTCCCACGCCGCAGCCAAAACCTGAGCGTGCCCTAGCCGCAGCCTTCGCCCGACGCTGCCCCCTTTTTCCTTCGCTATTCGATCGGAGCCCGATCCCTCCCGTTCTTTCTTCCTCCTCCCTCCCGTTAAACGGGCATCAATCCACCTTCTTCCAGAAGCTATTGGAGGATCGAGGGAGGGAGCAGGCCTTGATCTTTGTCTTCTCACGCAATCTGGCCACCAATGGGCACCATCGCCAGGGATAGCCGGTGAAGCTTTGAGTCTCGGGCGAACTCGAGCGACTTGGGTTGTGAGCAGTGCTGGCTAAGTTTTCCCTGTACCGAGGGATAAAGCAAGAAACGATGAGGTTTAAGTTGGAGATCTCGCCTCGCTGCTCGATGGGGTGGTAGCTAGCTCAGGAGAAGGGAGTTCCGACGATCATTGGAGGTAAGAATTTGGTTTATTTTCAGCCTTACTACTGGATGATTTTGAGATGTTGAAACATAGATTTGTAGCAGAATCTCTCCTCATGATTTGGGTTGGAGGCCCTATTTGGGTTGCCATGAGTTTTGTGTTTGGAATTAGTTTAGTGATTGGTTCTATAAATCTTGATCTGAGACTTCTATGGATTTGATCTTGGATAGGGTTAAGTTTGAGTTTTCATGGATCTGTGAAACCTTGGAATCAGAATTATTTTGGGAAATTCTTTGTTGCTCGATTTGGTTTCATTTTGGAGTTACCGTGAGCTCCATTTGGTTTTAGCTTAATTTCTAATCTGCCATGAGCTTGGTTTGGATTGGATGTATTTTGGATGATACTGCCCAGGTGGTTTTGGTGATTGCTAGAAATGCCTTGATGCATGATTTTAGTATTGTGATCAGGTTTTGAATTCTTATTCAATAGAATGGTACTTGTTTGACTTATGGATTTAGAATAGTGATTTGGTAGCCATTATGTTTCAATGAAAGGATGATGGTTTGTATGGAAAAACTCTTGGGTCAGTATGGTTTTGGATTAAGGTTTACCTTAGTCCTTTGGGTGTGATGCACCCCACCGTGAGGTTTGATATACATATGAGATTGTTCATTGGTTATGGATTAGGTTATGATTTAGAGAACCTTGTGGAGCTATATCGAGAGCTTTTGTGATTCTTGCCTTGATTGGATTGTCATTATGTTAAACCTAATTAAATCAATTAGCGGTTGATTGTGGATAATGGGATGGTTAATTAGTATAAATACATGAATCATTGGTTGAACTACGAATTAGGTTTAATTTGAGATTAAACTTAATAAACTAAACTTGATAAATTTGGGCCCTGAAACCTAATATGAATCTAATCTAAGAGTTTGGGACCATTAAGGGTTAATCATTTAATTATGGTTAATTAAATGAAACGGGATAATAAGGACGATCATAATAAATTGAGATAACTCGTTTAGCTATAATTTATATATTATTGTAACTAAACATTATGCCTTTGCTACAAGATACTGACTTGCTTTTGGGACTTTTGGATGGGAGGTCCTTATTTGATACGGACTGCTTTTACTCTCTGGAGGTGGATACCTTTTGACTTATCTTTTCTGATATTGTCATATTGTTATGCATAGACTGTTATAGATAGCAGTAAGATTATACGCTATCCTGGTTTATTATGCTTGTTCTGGATACCTGTTGTTCATCCCGGAGTTTATGCTGTTAGTTCCATACAGTCTCAGATATTGTCATATCTATGAGTATGCTTAGATATCGTGATGTATCTCTTGCATTTGACATTGAGGGATCAGTAGTTTCTGGCCAGTATACCTTGTAGGTTATCTGTATTTCCTGTTAATGGATTTCAGATTTAGACTTAGTATACTGAGGACTTGGGGAGGGGGGTATGTGTATCTATCATACACCATCCTTGCATTGTTGCATGCCGGCGATCAGCGACTCCCTTATGGTTGAGTCTATCGTCTTCCGGTACAAGATATGCGCACACGGCCACTCATGGATTAGTGGATACCGTAAGATGTGTGCATTTGCCCTGTATTGCTCCGTTCGGCCACTATTTGGAGGGTGAGTCCGGGCGTGGTAGCAGCCAGGGATCACTTCTCGTACTGAGCCACGAGGAGATGAGAGCTAGACTCCCCCATTGCTTGGGGTAGGAGCGGAGTCTCCACCAGCATCCTGTCCACCTGGTCACTCAGGAGCTGTGATAGCAGGGTGCGTACAGTTGTCATAGCTCTACCCTCTCAGACGTCACCTATGACAGGTGTACGATGATCTGACTGGTGTCAGGGGTGACACATGTCATTGCACCATGTGCATATTTTGCATCGTGCATTGTTTGCTGCACTTGATTTCTGCACTTGTTTGACATGCATATACTGGAGACTTGTTATCTGAGATTATATGTCTATTGGTGTTCCATTGGTATTTATTACCCTCTTTTCAGGTTAGACAGTTTCTGGTATGTATCTATCTCAGTATTTTCAGTTCTAGTCTTTCTCTATTGTTGATATGAGACTGTATTAGCGGAACTCTTATTGTTAGTATAACTTTCTATGCATATCTGTTGGGTATTCGCTGAGCTATGGACTCACCCCGTTGCCATATATGTTTATTTTCAGGTTGAAATACTTGGAGTCGCCAGAAGAGCCCAGCAGCCAGTCCCTACTCATCGCGACCGCAGGATTTTGTTTTGCACTTTGTAGTGCAATGTTTTATATCCCTTGTAGTGATTTGTATATGTCATATGTGATGTGTACCTAAGGGGCTTTTGTGTATTGGTTATTTCGTCGTAAGTCGGACCGATCCGCAGTCAGGTATGATTTACCTTGTGTTATGTCTTGATTTTGAGGCCTGAGGCCAAATATATATTGCGTGGATTGTTATATATGTTGTATGTATGTGTAAATTGTCCGCCGGACAGAGGAGGTGCTGTCCGATTTTCTATTGGATCAGCGGCTCCTGGGTCTCGGGGCGTGATACTAAAGTTCCTGAATCCTGGTACCAAGTGAGTTGCAGCTCACTTGGTACCAGGATTCAGGAACTTTAGTACTTAGCCTGGAGGTCTAGAGTTCGAATCCTGGGGAAGGCAAAAACCCACTGCCATGGGTGGGAAGACCGTAGGGTCGCCGGCCTAGAGGGTTGCCTGCGGGGACCATAGAGGCAGGGCCGCTACACAAGTTGGGCAGGCGAAGTGACCTGCCACTGAACACTTTTTTTATGTGCAGTTGATATGACCTAACAATGAACATATTTGGACAAAATTGCACAAATGACATGACACAACAATGACAACATCAGGGAAAGTTGGGCAGGCGACGTGACCTACCACTGAACACGCATTTTTTTATGTGCAGATGATATGACCTAACAATGAACATATTTGGATAAAATTGCACAGATGACATGACACAACAATGACAACATCAATGAAAGTTGGGCATGCAACATGAGCTGCCACTAAACACATATTTTTTTGTGTGCAGATGACATGACTTAACAATTTTATATTCACATTTTCCCTTATACAATTGCTTATCAGATGTTGGTATAACACATCTTATATCCACAATTTTTTTTAGAGTATCATCTTCTTTGGATCAAAATGAGTTCAGCCCCCACCTCTTGACAATCTTCGTACTCAATTGAAGAAGATAAACACTTATGTCATGTTTACCTTCATATTTCGCAAAATCCAATCATAGGAATCAACCAGTCGAAGGATCAATTCTGGGCTAGAATTGAGAAAGAGTATCATGCAGATTCGAATTTTGTGCATTGTTATCGACCACAAAGATCTTTGCAAAAAAGAATGCTTCTTATGCTTAGTGCAGTATCCAAAATGAAAGGTTGCATACGACAAATCGAACATTTGAATCCAAGTGGAGCATCTGAACAAGATATTGTAAGTTGTTATGCTCATATTTATTTTAGATTATCTAAATTTTTTAATCAAAGTCTATGTTCATTAATAACATTAACTTCATAACTAATGTCCAATTGTTTTCTTGCAGTTAACTCGTGTCAGAGTATTGTTAGCATAAGATCCGAAATATATAAAGGGTTTCAAATTTGATCATGTCTAGAATATTCTCAAAGATATTGAAAATTTTAGTACTGACGATATGAATACTGCAGGCGTCAAATCACGACGACAAAATGCTAATACTGGTTTATCTGAACAACAATTATCCGAGGAAGAATTTCATACTCCATCTCCTTGTGTGGGTACTTTTGATCTAAATATCACTAATTCAGATAGCGGTGGTAGTTCTAGTAAACGACCTCCTGGGGTGAAGAAAGCAAAAATGAAGAGAAAAACGATGAACAAATTGCAAAGGTAATTCATATTAATGCTCAACTTGTTGAGGCAATGAATGCAAGTACAGCTACTACTACAAAAATGACAGATGCTATGATATACAAGGAAGAAACTAAAATTTTATTTAAAAATTTGAACTTGATCTCTGACCCAATGATGCGTGATTATATTCATAATGAACAAATTAGAATTATGCAAAAGAGAACACAAGTCCAGGGATCTCATCCAGTTCAACGTCAAGGAGAAGAATCTCAATCATCTCCAAACAGACACAAGGATCGCAATTCAATCAACATCAAGGTGAAGATCAAGAATCTCAGAATCCTGCGTATTTTTACAGCCAATATCATAATTATTTGAGTGGAACGGGGAGTGATTTCCCCGAATTTTAGTATTGTAATATTATTGAAGTTATTTTAAGTTTATGTGTGTTTTATTTGTAGTTATTTGTTAGGTGTAAGTTTATGTGTGATGTATATTACTTATGTATTTAAGTGATTATTAGTAATATTTTGATTTTGTGTTATTACTATTTTTATTTTGTATGTCAACATAATAGATGATGTATTTATATTTATGCATATTAAATTTTTAATTTTTTTATTAGTGTTATAATTTATAAATATAATTATAATTAAAATATGCATAATAAATAAAATAATTATTCGATTAAATTTTTATAACTATGTTTAATAAAATTAAAATAGGTTATTATATTTTTTAATTTATATTTATAATAAATAATTAATATTATTAAATACTTATGAAAAAAATATTTATTATAAATTTATTTTTATTTATAATATTTACTAATATATATTATATTTAATGATTATATATTATAATAAATTTTTTAAATATAAAAATAATTAAAAAATATTATCACCAAATTTGGTGTTGCAACAGTGCAACACCAAATTTGGTGATGCACTATTGCAACACCAAATTTGGTATAGGGATATGGTGATCGGTTGGCGAAAAATGGTGTCATTTTGACACCATATTTGGTGCAATAGCGCCCGGTTGGAGATGGTCTTAGTATGCTTAACATTGTCTTAGATTAACACCACCCAAATTGCAAACCAAGTAACTCTTCGTACTCTCTTTACATTCTTGCTTTTTATTATTGTTAATTAATGTGTGTATCCTTGCTAAGTTTGTAGAAAGAGAATTCCAATCTTAATTGTATACTATTCACCCCTCTCTAGCCGCCCGGACACCATCCTATAGCATCTTCCCTCCATTTAAAATATCCGCTAATATGATTGTATAAATTAGTGACTACGCACAAAAATAACTTTTTTTCTTATTTGGAATCGCTGTCAAGACATGTCATCGGCATATACCGGCTCAACAGAGAAATAATCATTGATAAGTTGAGTGTGTCTAGCAACACGGTCTCTATTAATTGACCTTCTTTACGTACTCTCATAATAATCTTGAACGAATTTAGTTACTCTAAGTTGATTGTGCACTACCATCATAAATAATCACTACAAGAATTTCATCAATTACCGACGGAATTTCCCGACGGAATTCCGTCGGTAAAGACACTTACCGACGGAATTTTCTCCGTCGGAATAATATCCGTCGATAAGGAATTACCGACAGAATTTTTGTACTGTCGGTACCATTTCCGACGGAATTTTATTTCCGTCGGAATTTTGTCCCGACGGAATTATTATTTCCGTCGGAAATTTCCGACGGAAACACATTTCCGTCGGAAATTTCCGACGGAAAGTCCCCAAATTTCCGTCGGAAATTTCCGACGAAAACAGTAATTCCGTCGGAAATTTCCGACGGAAACAGTAATTCCGTCGGAAATTTCCGACAGAATATTTCTAATTTCCATCGGAAACGGTTTCGATAGTTTCCGACGGAATTTTAATTCCATCGGAAATTCGTCGGTAGGTAAAAAAAAATTAACAGATTGAAGATGTATTTGCGTAATAATCATATATACACATTCACAGATATCTAATTTCCATCATCAAATTCACAACATCAATCATCACTACCATTTCACATTCAAATATAAAATCCTATAAATTATCGATTTTGAGACACAAATAAACTACAAACATATAAACATATGTCTCCATTTTGAGACATAAGTGGCATAAATGCTCCATCACATATAAACATAAGTCTTATAATAACAAAACACAAATAAACTACAAACAAATAATCTTATTACATAACAATAATCTAAGTGGATGCAAAATTACGCCACAACGAAGCTGCTGGAGAATATTAGTGTTCTCAAAAATTGCAGGTCTCAGAAGATTATTAGGCTTTACACATCGTATGTAGTGAGGCTCAGTATGGCTCAGAGTTTCCAATAAAGTTTGAAGTTGTTGCTGCAAAGAAGTGCGCACAAGTGTTACATACATATACAACATATTAGCATCAGAAATTGTAAAATGGAAAATAAAAGACTGACAGCTCACCTTACACCTTAAGCCAATTGATGAGAACTTCGAAGACTTAGATGAGTCCTCTGTAAGTGGTGGGAAAAGACCTGCAACAAAGGGACACCTTGAAGCACCCAAGAGTTCTTGGTGTTCAGCAACAACATAATCTTTGTTCTTATCCAAGAAAAGTTCTATTTGATATGTAACCTGAAATAAGAAAACTGACATTCCTGACCACGCACAAGAACTACTCAAAATGGGGAAGAAACTTATAGACTAGAGTAACTATAGTTCAAACTGAAGCTGGGCTCAACAAATTTATGCCTTTATTGCATACTAATCAGTTTTTCACCACTTCAAAGAAGTTAACAAAACTGCTTAGTTCAATCAATCCAGTGAAAATTTAGGTTCAATCAAAGAAGTTAACAAAAATTGATTCTTGATAGAAACAATTTTTTACATTCCTTGAAAGCCTCTTCCAACTTCTGTTGATCATTGTTGACAAAGAACTAAGTGGCTCTTTCTAGTTTTTAGTGCTAAACAAAACATTATGAGTCATAATCCTTCATTCACTTAAAAGGACAATTTGGAATGTCAGATATAAACTGTTATCATTGAAGAACATTTTACAATACAATTTCAATAATAATTAGGGACAGAACTGTTATCATTACTAACTAGAGGAAGCACATACCATAGTGCTGAAGAACTAAGTGAAAGAACTTTATAGAGGGGAAAAGACACATTTAATCTTACATTACGAGTGCATGTGTATACCTTTAATTTATTTCAACACCACCAGAAGTTCTCCAAAAACTTCTCTTCACAAACTTCTACTCTAGGATTCTCATCAAGAAAAAAAAACAATGTCAGTGTCATTTGAGACAAGAAATTCTGAAGAAGAATATCAACGCTATCGACAAGAAACAGAATCTAGCTTTAAAACACTGAAACGATATAACAACAAAAAGATATTTTAAACCTGATTAAAATGTTGTTGCAGTTTTTCATTAGTAAGATTGAAGCAAAACTGTTCGAAACTGCAAATGATAAATATGTTAGAATCAAATGGAGGGGCCTTAAGCACAGATAGGAGGGAAATAAGTAAATGATTAGCTACATGCTGGCCGGACACGGCCACGGCCGCGGCCAACGACCAGCACGGCCAGAGGCCAGATCTGGCCGGCCGCGGCCAGATCTGGCTGGCCGCGCCCGCGCGAGGACCGCGGCCAGACCTGGCCGGACGTGGCGACGATCCTGCCGCCCGGCAGGAGAAAGCATAAAAAAATTACGAAACTTATCGGAAAACGAGCACAGCGCGAGCGAGGGAGGAGACCGGAGGTGGCGACGGCCGGTGGCGACGGCGCGGAGCAGAGATCGGGCGAGAAGGAGAAGAGAAAGGGCAACCTGCAGTGATCGGGCGAGAGGGAAAAGGGGAAAAGCAGTCTGCCCTAATAATAAGTTTTTTCCGACGGAATTCTTTTTCCGTCATTTTCCGTCAGGAAAAAATATTCCACGTGGAAATTTTCCTTGACGGAAACAAATTCCGTCGGATATTCCCGACGGAATAATAATTTCCGTTGAAAATTTCCGACGGAATTCTTTTTTCGTCAGAAATTTCCGACGGAAAAAGAATTCCGTCGGGAAACAATATTCCACGTGGAATTTTTCCCCGACGGAAACAAATCCCGTCGGATATTTCCGTCGGGAATTTTCGACGGAAACAGTTTTCGTCGGGAATTTCCGACAGAAAGATATTTTCCGTCGGAAATTTCCGACGGAAATAGTTTCCGTCGGAAATTTCGTCAATAATTGATGAAATTCTTGTAGTGAATGTTTCATCGAGATCTTGTATTTTTGGGAATCTTTTTTGTGTTAGTTTAATCTGGATCTTAAGACATTTTGAAATAAATAGAAGAGTTTAGCGTGAGAGAGTATAGAATAGATATGGTATGTAGTGATTTTTTTTAGGTAAGATGGATGAACGAAATGATATAAATAGAAAAAAAAATAAGCATTAATTAGGGTCAGAATTAAAAAAAAAAATTACAGTTACCATGGGTTGATAGACCCACCGACGCATCCATCTCACCTCTACATATGCTGCTTTCAGTTTTGTTGTTGTTTTTTTTTTTAATTTTTTTTAGTTCTTTTATATTTTTTTAAAAAATGAAAAATCACTGGGCAAAATAAAATACCCTTAATCTTTCCTTTTCAATGGGAGATATTGAAGAAATATTTTCTCTAAATATCCTTCGTTACGGATGTTTTAAGGCAAATGATTTCGATCAAGATGGAACTTAAGTCTAGGTCCTCCGAATTAGGTCCAAATCAAGTTAGACTCAAATCCTATGCGGATCTGAATCCAAAACCAATGCCACTCGGCACCTGAGTTTGGACCAACACCACTGGGCATCTAACTCTAGCCATCACCACGCAACTCCTTAACTCCAAGAACAACGCCACTCAGTACCCAACTATCAACTTCGAGATCGATGTCACTCAACATCCGACTCTCAACTCAAGACCCTTGTCACTCAACGCCTTTGTAGGGGCAACATGGCCAAGTACGTGGAGAACGTGTGTAAGTAAGACACCCTCTCAACCCAAAATACGGGACAAGTGGAGAACATTGGCTCTGCTTCTTCGGCTAGAATAGAAATGAATAATGATTTGAAAAGTGAAAATGAAAGAGTGAAAATCATAGTGAATGACGTGACACTTTGCATGTATAATCTTCGACAGATTCACCGTATCCCCTAGAGTATAGTTTGATTCGGCGCGACGGCCGAACGATGGTGTCCGAGCGATAATCGAATGTGTGCATGTAAAATGTCACGTCATATCACGTTATGTCACATCATTCACTATGATTTTCACTCTCTTATTTTTATTCTTCCTATATTGCTCAATAAAAATATAAAAGAGAATTTGCCCTCCTAGACACAGATATGGGCACACAATTCTAACGATTTTTTTCTATTTCCTCCTTCATCTCATATCATTGAAACTAACTTGTGGCTCCGTCAAAATTACCTTTTCCTCTACTAGCTACGTAGATCTGCAAAGAGGATCCCGATCCCCTACCAGTGACTGGCATCTCATTGATGCTTTTCTATACATATATTGGGTGGGCCACATCAAAATATATAAAAAAAAGAAGATCATATAATAAATTTATTAAATAAATAAATCAAGAAAGAAGATTATCTGAGTTCTTATTATAGTATGAAATTAATTATAATTATATCAACCAGAAATTAATTTCTTCATTCATTCCGTGCGATGCGACCTATAAATGTTCTGTCGCTCACTTCCTCACCAGAGCGATCACCACGTTCGTTATCGCCGCTTCATGATCGGCGTAATGCTGCGCCGCTAATTCGCCGTACCTGCAGAAGAGATCGTCCATAGCGAGGCCTTCCCCGAAGTGGCTCCTCAGCATCGATTCCATGACCGCCCTCACCACCTTCGCCGCGCGCACGGCGTGCCTGACCGGCCTCACCGTCATGTTCGCCTCGCCGCCGGTGGCAGAGTACTGATCGTAGTCGTCCCACCCGACTCGGAACTGGTCGGAGCTTCGGATGCAGAACGAGCCCTCGCTCTCGATCTCCTCCTCCAACTCCTCCATCGACGGCGCGTAGAAGGGAACGTTGAACGAGTCGATCCTTTCCTTCGCCACCAGATTCTGCTCCGCAGTTTTATCAGTCGTGGCGTGGTGCCGACGGCATTTGGAAGAAGGCAGAGGGCGTGTTAGTTAATTTTAGCATGCATATATACCTCGGAGGCCATGGCGTTGAGTGCATCTCCCAGTAGCTCCCAGATGTAGCGGTCCTCCATCAAGGCGGCCTCTCTGTTCTTCCTGCTCATGAACGCCAGCACCATTATACCCCCTCTCACCATCTCCTGCCCCCGACACTGGAGAAAGGTCGTGAAATCTCTGTGGAACTGCTTCCGGTAAGCCTCCGCCACGCACGGCGGACTGCCTGCCGATATGAACACCTTCCCTTTAATCACGCATGCCGCCGACGATCCTTCCTTCTGTTGAAGTTCTTCAGGCATCTGCATGCGAAATCACAATTAACCAGTGATTTATATATGTATAGTTTTGTTTGGCATATATATATATATATATATATATATATATATATATATATATATATATAAGCTTCCGATCGATCGACCTGAGAAAGCCAGTGGAGGCTGGACGAGGAGCAGACCAAGTGCAGGCTCTTGGCGGCGAACAGCCGGCCGAAGAACGTGCCGGGCACTCCCGTGACAAAACAGAGGCCTTTTCCAGGCCTCCGCGAGTGGAATTCCGGCAAGGATCTGAAGACGGCGTTGAAGTCGTTGCCGTAGAGGTCGTTGAGGAGCAGGTTGAACTCCGGCGGCTGGCGGCACAGCTCCACGCACTCCCTCTCGACCGCCGCCATGATGTCTTCCACCGCGAGCAGGGCCGTGGGGCCGGAGGAGCAGCCCAAGTCCGCAACGCTCATCGTCTCCGGCCGGCCGGTGCCTTGGTAGGCCGCCGCCGCCGCTTCCCTGCGCTCGCTTTGGGATTTGGATATGATCAATCCCTGCACTCCCGGAGAATAATGCTTCACATATCAGATGCTCAAACACAGAGAAGAATGCGAGAAGGATGGAACCTGGATCATAGAGTTGCTGGCGTAGCTGTTGTTGCCGGCGCCGGAATTCATGTAAAAATCTTTCTTGAGATCCATCACCGTACCTGACAGCGCCGCCTTAATTGCCGACCGTGATGAAGGTCCACAGAGGCCTATCGATGATCGATATATATTAAGGGATGTCTGGCGATTGACAGAAACCGGAGATGAGGATGAAAGAATATAACAATGAAAATAGGTTGTTCATTAATTATTGTTGGCTAAAAAAACTTATTTATAAAGATTGTCTAGCTAATAAATAGAAAGATATCATGATATATATTATTACAATTATTTTAAATATGGTAAGCTTTTTATGTTGGAATCAATTTGTGCTTGTTAGTGTAGATTGTTATATTTGTTGTCATTGAAGATTCCTTTGTTTCTGCTACTCCTCGTATCCATCTTTGAGTATACTCATTCAAGACAGGCTTAAGAATATTAATTGTCTAGATATGTCTTCGTGAGTATTTTTCGATTTATTTTGATGGTCAATAAAAAATTTGCATGGGATTAGTTTGGTCATCATCAAAATTAATCAATTCGAAGAGTTGGATATCTAGAAAAAAGAATTCAAGTTTATTTAGCATTAGCCCCCTAAAGTTGATGACATTGCTTGTATACTCGGCATAAGGATCGGGGAGCTACTCCTTTGACGGAGCTTATTGGACATGAGCAAAGCATGCCAAGCAAGAACAAGGATTGCGGCAGTGTGCGGACTGTCCAAGTACAAGTCAGGTGCGAGCTAGACTTGGATTTTGGGGCATTCCTCTTTGATCATGCTAGCAAAGACATGCCAAATAGCTACATGGCTGGTTGAATCAACACTTGGGGATATCCGAGTACAAGTCGTGCAAAGAAGTAGGCTTGTATTTGGGAGTGTTACTCTTTGATCATGCGAGTGAGGCATGAGAGTAAGGCATGCCAATCAGTGAAGAATTACTATAGTGGGTGGGGATGTCCAAGCACTAGTTAAGCAGTTGATTATACAAGCAGGGCATGCTAAGTAACAAAAGTTGCGATGGGGTGCAAGGATGTCCAAGCACAAATCGAGAAAAGAGGTAGACTTGTTTGCTCCGCAGGAATATTTCAACAAAAGACAATTCACTCACTTTAATGCCCCCGTCAACTTATCTCAAGGTCAATACGGAAGAGATAAACCACGACTAAGGCTACTAGCTCCAATGTTGTGGTTAGCGCGTAGAGAAGACGAATAATACCGTATATGCTAGCTATTAGTCTATCATATGGACATTAAAAAAATTAAAGACAACGTCGTTAATATGACTAAACTAATTATAATTTTTTTTTACAATTAAAATGTTCAAGAAGCCTTAATATTTTAAAAATCATCAAGGATATAAACTTAAAACTATTGAATCTATTCGAGAAAAAAAACTGAAGAAAACTTTTTTCTTATTTTTAAAATGTTACAAAATCATATATTAAATGCCATAGTTGTTGGATACGATTTTGGAAAGTAAAATTTTGGTATCATCGATAGTTGAAAGTCAAGTTTGACTTCAAAATCTAAATCTATGTTTCGCATAGATAAATCTGGACTATTTATTTGCTCAAAACCGATTAAAAATGAATGAGAAATTAATTGTTCAAAGATACGCTCAAATAAACATTAAGGAAAAAGATGGGATTTTTTAGTCCACATTGCTAAACCGGCGAAAGCCGATGTTTCCTTATATGTGTTCTTGTGCTAATATTGTTAATACAAAAGCACAAGAGGTCTCTACCCTTGGGCGAGCAGGTGCTCACACCTGCGAGCCCGCCACCCGCCACACGTGCACGCGTGCACGCGTGCACGCGCGCAATGGGCGCTTTGTTGGCGCACTTTGCACGATCAGGTGGCGCCACGTGGTATGTCAGTGACGAAGCAGTGCCTATGTGGCACGTGACTGTATAGAGAACGATGACTGGATTGGGCGAATAGATGGTGGCCGTCGGATCAAAGATCTGGACAGATCGCAGGAAGATGCGATCTGGAGCGTCGGATCAAAGATCTGGACAGATCGCGGGCAAGCGCGATCTGGAGCGTCGGATTCAAATCTGACTGTGAAGAAGGAGGATGCATCTGAGGCATCGGATTAACTGATCTAATCTGACGGCCGATTCATTATGAACGGTCCAGATCTGTCCGAACCAAAGGGTACTTACCTCTTCACTCAGTATAAATAGATCCTTCCGCTAGATCATTTCATTCATTCAAAGCATTGCAATCTAAAGCATTTGCACTCATCCATCCTCTGCATCGAGAGTCCAAAAAGTCTACAAAAAGGTTCGCCGGTCTCGGAATTTGAAGTGCTACTATTCCGAGACGACGTCGTTGTATCTTGGAAACGAATTGCTGCTATCCGTGAGCACCAGTAGCGGAGCAATATTGTTTTACGGAGATAGTGTCAAATACTAGCCTCGATGTAAACAATCAGTTTGCTTCCTCCGAATGCAACCTCCCGAAAGATCCGACGGTCGTAAATCGACTAAGTCAAATACCGAGGAGATACAAGTGGAAATTCAAAATTTTCCAACAATCGTAAAACAATAGTCGACAAACTGATATGGTCGGAGTCAACGATGTACCAATCGCCGTAGTCCCTCACGCCGAGAAGTCGAACGGAGCCAACTTCAAAATCAACGATATACCAACCGCCGTCCCTCACGTCGAGAAGCCGGAGAAATTCAACGGAGCCGACTTCAAAAGATGGCAACAGAAGATGTTGTTCTACCTAACCACGCTGAACCTTGTATTGTTCCTGCATGAAGACCCGCCAGCCGCTACGGAAAATAATTCCGGGAGCCAGGCTGCTCGCGATGCGTGGTCACACGGAGACTTCCTGTGCCGTAATTACGTTCTTAATGCATTGGACAATGCGCTATATAACGTATATTGCATAATGGAGAGGCTAAGTCACTGTAGGAATCGCTGGAGAAGAAATACAAAACCGAAAACGCCGGACTGAAGAAATTCATCGTCGGCCGGTTTCTGGATTTCAAAATGGTGGATTCCAAGAGCGTCACGTCTCAGGTCCAAGACATGCAACTGATAATGCATGATCTGGACGCCGAAGGAATGACGCTGAATGAGTCATTCAAGGTTGCTGCGGTAATCGAGAAACTCCCTCCGTCATGGAAGGATTTCAAAAATTACCTAAAACACAAGCAGAAGGAGATGGGACTTGAAGACCTCATCCTGCGGCTGCGAATAGAGGAGGATAATCGAAAATTATCCGACTCTAGAGGAACAAAGCGGACAGTCGGCGAGATGTCCAACCTAACGGAACCAAAAGCGAAGAAGCCGAAGCAACCGAACCAGAAGGCTCAAGGCAAAAAGTTCAAGGGCGCGTGCTACAATTGTGGAAAGTCAGGACATATGTCCAAAGACTGCAGACGCCCGAAGAAGATAACCAAGAGCCAGAAGAATATTGCGAACCAAGTCGCAACCTCTGCTGACATAGATCTCAGCGCTCTGGATCTCACTACGGTCGTGCTCGAAGCCAATTTGGTGGACAACCCGAAGCAGTGGTGGATCGATACTGAAGCAACCCGCCACGTCTGTTCGGACAAGGCGATGTTCTCCAAGTACACCCCGATAAGTGGAAGAAAACTCTATATGGGCAATTCCACAACATCCTCAATTGTTGGACTCAGAGCAGTTGTTCTAAAAATGACGTCTGGGAAGGAGCTAACTCTCATTGATGTGCTCCATGTTCCCGACATCAGCAAGACCTTAGTATCTGGATCGGCACTTGTTAAATCAGAATTCAAACTAGTATTCCAATCCAACAACTTTGTGCTTACAAAAAACGGTGTCTTCGTAGGAAAGGGGTATTTAGAACAAAATTTGTTCAAAATGGTTGTAATGACTGTACACCGTAATTTTGATGGTAATAAATTAAAAACTTCCAGCTATGTTGTTAAGTGTTTTAATTTATGGCATGATCGGCTTGGGCATGCCAATAATAATACTCTGAAACGTCTCGTCAAACTAAATTTATTACCGAACATCGATGTTGACGAAACACACAAATGCAAAGTGTGCGTGGAAGCGAAAATGACGAGACTACCTTTTCATTCGGTGGAAAGGTCAACGACTCCTCTAGAATTAATACATAGTGATTTATGTGACTTGAAATTCGTGCAAACTAGGGGAGGTAAAAAGTACTTCATTACTTTTATCGATGACTATACGAGGTTCTGTTATGTCTTTCTTTTAAGAAGTAAAGACGAAGCCCTGGAAGCTTTCAGAACCTATAAAACAGAAGTTGAAAATCAACTTGAAAAACGAATTAAAATAATTCGTAGCGATAGAGGTGGAGAATATGGTGCACCGTTTGATGAATTCTGTTTAGAATCTGAAATTATCCATCAGACAACGGCGCCTTACTCACCTCAATCGAATGGTGTTGCCGAACGTAAAAATCGGACACTAAAAGAAATGATGAATGCCTTGTTGATAAATTCAGGCTTACCCCAGAACTTGTGGGGGGAAGCCATATTATCAGCAAACCACATTCTTAACAAAATTCCTCACAAGAAAAATGATAAAACACCATATGAACTATGGAAAGGCCGCGAGCCATCGTACAAATACTTGAAAGTGTGGGGGTGCTTAGCAAAGGTCGAAGTACCTAAGCCAAAGCAAGTTAAGATCGAACCTAAAACGTTTGATGCAATATTTGTCGGATATGCCCAAAACAGTAGTGCATATCGCTTCGTAGTTCATAAGTTAGGCATTACTGATATTCATGTGGGTACAACCATAGAATCTCGAAATACAATATTTTTTGAAGATGTGTTTCCAAATAAGAAGGAAAACGTTCAAAATAATGACAACGGAAGTTCTAACAAAGATAATGTTCCAGAACTTAGTTATCATAAAAGGACTATTGACAATCAAAGCGAAGAGCCACGTCGGAGCAAACGGGCTAGAGTTGAGAAATCGTTCGGGCCAGATTTCATGACATTCATGTCAGAAATGGACCCAAGAACACTAAGCGAAGCTCTCTCTGGTCCCGACCGCCCATTGTGGAAAGAAGATGTCAATAGTGAAATCGAGTTCATCATGAATAACCATACTTGGGAATTAGTAGACCTTCCTTCTGGTACTAAATCATTAGGTTGTAAGTGGATACTAAAACGCAAGTATAAAGATGATGGATCGATTGACAAGTATAAGGCCAGACTTGTAGCTAAAGGATACAAGCAACAGGAAGGCCTTGATTACTTCGATACCTACTCACTGGTGACAAGGATTACGTCCATACGAGTGCTGATAGCCATTGCAGCATTGTATGACCTTGAAATACACTAAATGGATGTTAAGACTGCGTTCTTAAATGGTGAGTTGGAAGAAGAAATCTAAATGGAGCAACTCGAGGGGTTCATAGCTCCTGGAACTGAGGGAAAGGTGTGTCAACTTGTTAAGTCGTTGTACGGACTTAAACAAGCACCAAAGCAATGGCACGAAAAATTTGACAAAATAATGTTATCAAACGAATTCAGAATAAATGAATGTAACAAATGCATTTATGTCAAAAGCACACCTGAAAGTTATGTAATCGTCTATCTATACGTAGACGGCATGCTCATAATGGAAAGTAATCATGATGCCATCATGAGTACTAAGAAAATGTTGACCAATAGTTTCGACATGAAAGATATGGGTCTAGCAGATGTCATATTGGGAATTAAAATTCTCAAGACGTCCGATGGGATAGTTTTAACACAATCCCATTATGTAGAGTCAGTATTAAAAAGATTTAATGCATACGATCTCTCTACTATAAAAACACCTATGGATCTAAGTCAACACTTAGCGAAAAACCATGGTGAACCCATATCGCAATTGGAATATTCCCGGATAATTGGCAGTTTGATGTATCTCACAAACTGTACTCGTCCGGATATTGCCTGTGTAGTCAACAAGCTGAGTCGTTTTACGAGCAATCTAAACGACACCCATTGGAAAGCACTGATGCGAGTTCTTAGATATTTAAAATATACTATGAACTACGGATTACATTACGGAAAGTATCCCGCAGTCTTGGAGGGATATTGTGATGCTAATTGGATCTCCGATACAAAAGACTCCAAATCCACTAGTGGATATGTATTCACGATCGGTGGAGGAGCAGTATCTTGGAAATCCACTAAGCAAACATGCATAGCTCGATCAACAATGGAATCCGAGTTTATAGCACTTGATAAAGCAGCTGAAGAAGCTGAATGGCTGCGGAATTTCTTGAAAGATATTCCGAGTTGGATAAAACCTGTGCCCGTCGTACTTATCCACTGTGATAGTCAATCGACAATTGGAAGGGCACAGAGTATTATGTATAATGGTAAGTCACGACATATACGTCGTCGACATAATACCATTAGGCAGTTGATCTCGAACGGAGTGATTGCAATCGATTATGTCAAATCTAAGGATAATTTGGCAGATCCCCTAACGAAGGGGCTAAATCGAGATCAAGTATACTGCTCATCAAGAGGAATGGGATTGAAAATCTACAACTAAAAACGACTGTAGCGGTAACCCAACCTTGTTGACTGGAGATCCCAAGATCTTGGTTCAATGGGACAATGAAGTTGCAGAAGTTGTGTAACAGCACAAGAGAAATAATTATCTCTACTATCCCAATCCTAGGATGATTTGGTGCTGTCCTACCACATGTAGTGAGGATAAGCTTATGCTTTTAATGACTTCTATACCTTTAAGGTGGAGTATGGTAGGATACTCTTGATAGAAGTGTCACCTATGTGAGTGTGAAGATAGGCCGCTTCAATGAAACACTCATGAATCCAAGATGGTGTCCATGACCGAAACGAAACCAACCATGAGAACTAAAAGTGGGTGAGATAAGTCTCTGTGTGGGTGTTATTGTCTTAGTATACACCAACAGCTGAGCAGTTCAAGACATCACATTCACTGCGCAGCCTAGTATGCTCGATAGCATTCCACTACGGAATATTCAAAGCCACAAGCTACCTTTCCCGATGCATTGACTTATCGATTGGACTCTTGTAAAGTGTCAGCATACATACATGCAATACATGCATTAAGTTCCATTCATGTGGGGGATTGTTGGATACGATTTTGCAAAGCAAAATTTTGGTGCCATCGATCGTTAAAAGTCAAGTTTGACTTCAAAATTGAAATCTACGTTTTGCGTAGATAAATCTGGACTATTTATTTGCTCAAACCCGATTAAAGGTGAATGAGAAATTAATTGTTCAAAAATACGCTCAAATAAACATTAAGGAAAAAGATGGGGTTTTTAGTCCCACATTGTTAAACCGGCGAAAGTCGATGCTTCCTTATATGTGTTCTTGTGCTAATGTTGTTAATACAAAAGCACAAAAGGTCTCTACCCTTGGGCGAGCAGGTGCTCGCACATGCGAGCCCGCCACGCGTGCACACGCGCACGCGCGCAATGGGCGCTTTGTTGGCGCACTTTGCACGATCAAGTGGCGCCACGTGGCATGTCGGTGACGAGGCAGTGCCTATGTGGCACATGACTGTGTAGAGAACGATGACTGGATTGGGCGAACAGATGGTGGCCATTGGATCAAAGATCTGGACAGATCGCAGGAAGATGCGATCTGGAGCGTCAGATCAAAGATCTAGACAGATCGCGGGCAAGTGCGATCTGGAGCGTCGGATTCAAATCTGACTGTGAAGAAGGAGGATGCATCTGAGGCGTCGGATTAACTGATCTAATCTGACGGCCGAGATAAAGATAGGATCTAAAGAGTTATAACTCTTCAGATCAATGGACGAGATTAAATTATTTTTAAAGGGTTATACCCTTTCATTATGAGCGGTCCAGATCTGTCCGAACCAAAGGGTGTTTACCTCTTCACTCAGTATAAATAGATCCTTCCGCTAGATCATTTCATTCATTCAAAGCATTGCAATCTAAAGCATTTGCACTCATCCATCCTCTGCATCGAGAGTCCAAAAAGTCTGCGAAAAGGTTCGCCGGTCTCGGAATTTGAAGTGCTACTATTCCGAGATGACGTCGTTGTATCTTGGAAACGAATTGCTGCTATTTGTGAGCACTAGTAGCGGAGCAATATCGTTTTACAGAAATAGTATCAAACACTAGCCTCGACGTAAACAATCAGTTTGCTTCCTCCGAAAGCAACCTCCCGGAAAATCTGACGGTCGTAAATCGACTAAGTTAAATACCGAAGAGATACAAGTGAAAATTCAAAATTTTCCAACAATAACTAGAAACAAGTTTACCATGTTGACGAAGGTTGAATTTGTCCACGAAGTTTTCACAAAGTCAAAAACAAAAAACAAAGTATTGCCAACAAACAAAATTTCTAAGAAGAATTAATGTGTTTATAATTATTCAAAGAATAGAATATTTAAAATATTGAATCTACATGTAAAAAAAATGTCTAGCTTTAAAATGTGGCCCGTGACAATCACGTGCCTTGTGGCCCATGATAAAATGCAGCGGCGAAACGTTTTATTAGTTTTTTTTAGATATTTAAAAATTGAATTTTAATTTTGATAAATTAATAAATACAATTTTTTTAAGGAACGATTAATTTAAAAATATTGAACTAATTGATCATTTATGTGTACTTGTAAAGAATTAAACCGATCATTATCAGGAATGAGGGTACCAACTAAAAAAACATCACGTGCCTTATGAAAAATATTTATTTCATTAAATAAAATTAATGAGCAAGTGATGTTGAATTTTCAAAAATTGCCTTTGAAATCTATTAACTTTGTAATGAACATGCATAATGAAAAAAAAAAACAGCATTAATTTATAATCCATTCTACGTCGGAATAAAATATTTGCCTCTAACATTCAACCACCACACACATTAATTAGCAATTCTTTGGATTGTCCCATATTAATTATTTTACGTTTCATCTCATAGACTAATAACTAATATATGAAATATTATAACTAATAATCATAGAGTTTGAAGGTTAAATCTTAACGAAGTCAAATATTTATTCTTCTTTATATGTTAGTCTTCGGATTAATAGCCTTGTGATTTATTTCCTCCTCCGTATTAATTTGAGATAAATTAACGGAGACGCTAGGGATGAATTAATTTTCTTTTGACCGCCACATTAATTATTTTGCGATAAGCTTCAAATCATATGGTGCATGCACTCCTTTTAACCCTCTAACTATCCCCATTGGAAATCATCCTTCTCTTTGAAACCCTCGTGGCCTCGTGCGATGATAAAAAGAAAAAAAAAATCAACTCGTTCTTTTGAAAAGGATAGAGTGGTAGAGGCTTGAGAGAACAAAAAGATCGGAGATGAATTAGCCGTGATGGTTGTAATAAAAACAATATCCCATCAAAGTAGGTTGTTATATGAATTATTTTATGTTATTCGGTAGGATCATCTATTATATTTTTATTTATATATAAATAAATTTCATTTAATTTTTTTAATCCGGACATCTAATTCTTGAGATGACCATCTCTCGATTTCATAAAAATTTTCCACCTGCCATCAAGATAAATAAGAAAATTACTTGCAACGTGCCACGACTACTATTCGAATCTTAGACCCCTTCCTAATCTATTAGAGAACCTAGCCATTACACCATTGAATTTTATTTGACCTATGTACTTTCATAGTTTCATATCATTAATTAGGGTATTTATTCATCGTTTATGTATATATTTATATCATTTTAAACGTGTCTTGATCCCGGACCAGCTTACGTGCAGCCTGACCAGGTCGCCTGGCGCCTCGTCAGTGGGAGATAGATTTTTGGGCTTCAAGGGCCCATGGGATATAAGACTTATGTGCGCAGCTCGGCCTAGTTCCCTCGAGAACAAGAAGGGATAGGCCTCAGTAAAAGGTAATCATCGAGGCTGAGAGGGTCGGAAGCCCCCAAAAGGCCCCCGAGTCCAGGAAGGCCTGGGTCGGGAGGCCGAGTCCAAGGAGACTCGATTCACAGCGCCACTGGATCTCAATTCCCCCGAGTCGGGGGAATCTCAAACTCACAGCATCTTGAAGACATATGCAGTTACACGCTCCCACACCACTCGGCTCAATATCCCCGATCAGGAGCGTGGCGACCCACATTCCTCAGAATCGGCCTGATCGAGCGTCCAGACTATCGCGAGCCTGCCCCCACGCCCCTCTCGGTTCGGCTCCCAGCTGATACGTGGTGGCCCACGCTCCGGGGGTAAGTCCGAGTCAGAGGAGGCTTTACTTGATGTATCACCGAATCGCACCAGCACTCGAGCCCTCAATCGGCCTCCTCGCTCTGTGCCCTCAGTCAGCACCGCTACTCTAGGCCCTCAGTCGGCCTCCTTGCTCTATTCCCTCAGTCGGCACCGCTACTCTAGGCCCTCAGTCGACTTCATCATCCTATGCCCTCAGTCAGCAACAGTACTCTAGGCCACCAGCCGGCCCTATCGTTCGAGGTTTTGTCATGACTCGCCAGAACAACCACTCCCTGACACAGGACTAGCAGATAGAGTACAGGTCGGCTCTGGTATGGTATCATTCCAACATGAATCGCGAGCATCCCGCTGACACCATGATCTTCCTGCCATATCCTGACCCCACGTACCACGACCACATACCTCTGTGTCAGGCCGAGCGGCGCCCGACGGCGCTAGCCTTTAAGTTGACAGTGTTCTTTTCCTTATTCCGGTATGCGACACATTACCCTGTCACCTCTGGGCATGCCTTGCCTTGTCCTCGTTACGAGACAAAAGGTGGCAGTCTAGGCAGCAGCTGTCAACTTCCCCGGCTATATAAGCCTCTCCACTCCACATGCCTCAGGTACGTGAGATAGTGCAATTCTACTGTTCTATTGCTTTCCTTTTTCTCTACCACCACCAGGGACTGACTTGACCGTCAGAGTGCCCGTTAGAGTGCCTTGCCGGGGACTTTTTCCGGTGGATTCTAACGGTCTTTGTCTTGCAGGCCAGGAGCGAACACCGGAGCCTACTACAGCAGCCTGTGAGCCTCAGGAAACCATCTCAATCTTGGGAGTCCACCTCGCCTCGCGACAGGATCAAATTTGGCGCAAGAAGAAGGGCGAGTTCAGCCTGATCAGAGGTGAAAGATGGAAAACCCCAACCACGTCATGGTGACTGTCACTCCTGAGGAGTATGACATGTTGATGGTGGCCCGAGCCCAGAGGACACCTCAAAGGACCTCGCAAGGTGGTAGTCAAGTGCCCCGCTTCCCTGAGCTGGCGGTGCACAGACCTTCGGTAGGGCGGGGAAGGCCCTCCCGACCTGAAGGCGGTGCTGCACCCTTTCCCGAAGTATTCTATCGAAATCAGGGCGGTGAAGCCGACTCAACCGAGGCTTCCGCATCTAAACAGATGCATGGATCGTGCCCCGACAAGGGAAAAGCCCCGGTCGACCCTTCCCCAGCCACCCTGGTACACAGTCCGTTCTCTTCTTGGATCTTGGAAGATCCACTTTCCCAGCACTTTCACTTCTTCACAATCCCCGAGTACACGAGGACCACCGACCCCGAAGAACACTTGATGAAGTTCGAGAGCGCTGCTCTGCTTCATCAATACCCGGAAGGCGTGAAGTGTCGAGCCTTCTTGACAACCCTCTCGGGCCCGGCCCAGAGGTGGTTTGACTGACTTCCCGATGGGCGTCGGTCGGTCATGAGCTTTGAGGAGCTCAGGAGGGTTTTCCTCCAACATTTTGCTAGCAGCAGGAGGCATCACAAGACGAGCCTCAACCTGTTCTCCTTGAAACAAGGCCCGAAGGAGTCCCTCCGGGCTTACATCAAGAGATTCAACGGCGTGGCCCTAAACTTGCCCACAGCCACGCCCGAGGTCCTGGTCAGCGCATTCTCCCAAGGACTGCAAGAGGGAGACTTCTTCCGCTCGTTGATCAGGAAGCCCCCGAACGACTTTGATAGCCTATTGGGCAAGGCAGTCAAGTATATCAATGTTGAGGAGGCACAGGCCACTCGGAAGAAGGAGTCGGCCAACCTAGCGCCTCCCAACCCCGTCCAAAACACCAAATCCCCAGGCGGACCCATCCGCAGCCCGCGCGGACCCGCCGACCAAGTGGGAATGGAACGTCGTCATGTGCAGCAGGTGGCCCAAGGGTGTCTCCTGACCCGTTGGAGGCCATATTGCACATTCCACCAGAGCCACAGCCACGCCACCGAAGATTGTCGACAGGCCGACAGAGGCTAAGCTCCTGCTCCCCGAGGGTGGGGGCGGCAAGCATCTCCCAAGCGCGGCGCGGGTCGAGGTGGCCAGGCTGTAAATTCGACAGCCGAAGAGCTCCGAGGAAACCCCCCCCCCCCCCGGTTGTCTGCAACCTATTCCCTCAGGGGAATCGAGCCGAGGCCGAGGAGATAGAGGAGGAGCAGGCCAACTAGTAAAATGTCATCCGAGTATGAGTGCATGTCATCTCGGGTGGGACAACCGAAGGAGACTCCAACCGAGCCAGGAAGGCACAGGTGCGTCGGTTGGAGATTCATCAAGTCGGCACCAGCTCGGCGCAGGCAGTGGGGCCCCAAATCAGTTTTGGGCCCCAATATCTACAGGGACTTGAGGTCCCACATGATGACGCTCTGGTTATCACTGCCGTCATCGCTAATTATCAAGTCCACCACACCATTATGGACATAGGAAGCTCGGTCAACATACTGTATAAGAAGGCATTCGACCAACTTCAAATAGAGATGTCCCAGCTGGACTTAGTGGCGACCCCGTTGTTTGGTTTAACAGGGAACCAAGTGCAGCCAATAGGCCAGATCCGACTAGCCATTTCTTTTGGTGAGGAGCCGTTGAAGAGGACCAGATGGTCCACTTTCCTGGTGGTCGACGCTCCCTCAGCCTACAATGCTATCCTGGGTCGATCAGCCCTCAATGAATTTCGAGTCGTCACCTCCACCTTCTACCTCAAGATTAAGTTCCCGGTCGGGGACAAGGTGGGAGAGGTCCGGGGTGACCAGAGAGTTGCCCGGAGGTGTTATGTCGACGACGTACGGGTGGAGAGCCAGAAGGCGCCACGCCCCTTCGCGGACTGCAATATGGTCCAAGGCCCGCCGTGGGCTGAACTGTGCGAGGACAAGGAGGAGGTCCAGCTTCTCCCCGACTGGGAGGAAGCTCGAGTCAAGATCGCGACCAGGTTGCCCGAGGAGCTGAGGGAGCCCTTGCTGGAATGCTTGGCTCAAAACCAGGACATGTTTGCCTGGTCAGTCAGAGAGCTGAAAGACATTCGACCAGAGGTGGCGGAGCATCACCTCCATGTCTATCCCAATGCTCGGCCCGTCAAACAGTGAAAGAGGGACTTCAGCACCGAGAAGAATAAAGTGATCCGGGTCGAGATCGAAAAGTTGCTAGAGGTCGGCCACATCAGGGAGGTACAATTCCCAGCTTGGTTAGCCAACGTAATGTTGGTACCCAAGCCCGACAATAAGTGGCGAGTCTGCATCGACTTCCGGGACCTTAACCGGGCCAGCCCCAAGGACTGCTACCCGCTATCCCGGATCGATCAGATAGTGGACTCGACGGCTGGCAGCGAGCTCATCTCCATGCTCGACGCATATCAGGGGTATCATCAAGTACCCCTGGCTGCGGGAGATCAAGAAAAAGTCAGCTTCATCACGATGGACGGCACCTACTGCTACATCATCATGCCGTTCGGATTAAAGAACGATGGAGTCACTTACCAGTGGATGATGAATAAAGTCTTCCGGACTCAGATCGGGCAAAACATCGAAGTGTATGTGGATGACATCCTGATCAAGTCCGCCCGAGCGAAAGACCTGGTAGCCGATGTCGAGGAGACTTGCCAAACACTGCGCAGGTACGAGCTCAAGCTGAACCCTGCTAAGTGTCTCTTTGGCGCTCGGAGCGGAAAGTTTCTCGGGTACATTTTGACTGAGCGAGGCATCGAAACCAACCCAAGCAAGGTCAAGGCCCTGCTGGACATGCCCCCACCAAGGAACCTCTGAGAGGCGCATCGACTCACCGGGCAAATCACAGCTCTGTCCCGATTCATTTCCTGGTCAGCTGAGCAAGGGTTGCCATTCTTCAAGACCCTCCGCAAAGCCACCAAATTCCAGTGGGGCACAGACTGCGACAAAGCTTTCGAGGAGTTGAAGTCCTACCTCAATGAGCTGCGAGTATTAGCCAAGCCCGAAGTCGGAGAAGTTTTGTCTGTATACCTAGCTGCTGTTGGGACCGGGTGCATGTTGACAAGGATACGGGTTCGTAATATTTTAAAATTTTACGTGCAACGGAAGAATTAGCATAAAATAATTTCACAAATTATTTTAACCACGTATCTAGCATGCGACCTTATAATGTGTGGACGTAATCATAAATTAAAACATTGCGGAAAAGTAAACTAATTTACTTTGTACCTCGCGTAACTCGAAGAAAAGGGACGAGATCTAACCGTAGCGTCCCTTGGAAGCTTCGCCTCTATTCGCGTCCACGCCGAGTTCTCTTCGGGATGACTTCGCAAAGTCACGAGTTTTGTGCCGACGAGAACTACTAGATTCTCTAAAGGCACAACTAGAAGAACAAGAGAAAAGAATGGAAACTTACCAACAAGAAACGGAATCTAAATTCCGGGAAGAGAGGAGTTGCGATCCGCTTCTTCTTCTTCTTGTTTGGCTCCTTCTTGGTGATCCTTGCTCACGCCAACCCTTGGAAGGGTGAGGTTGCGCCGGCCCCAGGTTGGACAAGGGGCGCCGGCCCTAAGAGTGGCAAGGGGCGCCGGCCCTAGGAGGGAAGGAGAAGGAGAAGAGAATAAGAGAGAGAGAGGGAGAGAATTAATCTCTTGATTACTCTCTTGATTAAGGAATTCAAGCCTAGCCTTGGTTCCTTTATATAGTAACCTCTCCCTTGCCAAGTCTCCCTCTTAACGGAATTTTCATAAGAAATTTATCCTATAAATTCTCTTATTAATTATTCCGTTTAAGCCAAGTTTTATTATAACTAACTTTATAATAAAACAAATATCTTCTCTCCTTTTATTATGGAATAAATTTTATAAGAAATTTATAAACTTTCTCATTATGAAAAAATCAATTCATAATTGATTTTATAAAATTAAAATAAACCATTTCATGGATCATTTTAATTTCCATAAAAGAATAAATTTCTATAAATTTATTTATATAAATTTATTTACACAAATTTATTTGTCCATAATTTATAAAACAAATCGCGCTAGATTTATTTTATTAATTAAACCAAATAAATTGGTTTATCCTCCTTTTAATGGCCGGCCAAACCAAAGAGGATTGGCACCCTCTTTGGCCGGCCAAACCGAGCCGAACCGTCGCGAATTAAACTCATTTAATTCACCCAATAAGCCTTCAAAAGACTTACCCATATTAAGTTTCCGTTGCACCTCTGATTAACTCAGATTCGACTTATTTCTCTTGATTGGAAAATCCAATTTTCAACTCGTTTTAAATCCCTCGGATTACTCGTAGTGCGTGTGACTAAATAGGCTTTCGATTTATGTTGGTCGTCTATAATCAACTAATTATAGAACGATCATGAGTGGCACCTAGTAGTACATCATGACCCCCAATTAATCGAAAGATCAATGGTTTGACCTCAGAAGTAATTCTGAAACCCTTCAGCAGCTCTAATGAATCGTGCCCCATTCTCTTCACCATCTTATACCCACTTGGTTCAGGACACGGTATATTTGTGTCAGTCCCCACTAGGCTGACTATGTCACACCTAGCCCAAGTAGTGTCTTTCTCGTCCTTTGGATTTCTAATTACTCTCATGTATTTAAGAGACTCATACTCTAAACATGATATGCTCTGGCCAGAGGCTTTGAGTAACAATCTGACGATAGGCCTGGGTATACATCTCCTCGCAAGGAGTGGTGAATCCTTTGTAGGCTGTTCAAACATCTTCGGGCACTTTGGCTTATACCCAATCATCCTGGGTCCACACCTCCTTGGAGATGCTTGCTTAATATGTTAAAGTATAAGTCTCCATGACCAAGATGACTTGAATACCGCAAGTCAAAGGAACATCGCACTTAAGCTGCAGTAAGAACTTTATTGACATATCTATATAGATTACCATATGAAGTTTTACAGCTAGTCACTCCAATGAACTAGTTCCCTTAACTAGCATCCATGTTTATCTCCGGACATCCCAATGTCACCAGCCAGTGAGAATCAGCTGATTAGAGAATAACACATGCTAGTCTTAACAGAATTGATAGTGTCCGTTTTTATCAATTCATCGACTACGGATATTTTCAATACTTCACAATTGCACATGTAGAGATAATCACTAGTTGTGATCCCATCACAAATTCTCTTATGCTGTGAATTGTATTGCGGATATTCAGTAGATGAGTTTAAGATCTCAATCAAATACACAAACATGTATACTCAAATAGTGAATATTCATTTACTAAAGTAAATGATTATAATCATAAGGCGATTGCCTTAGGACACTTCTCTCATATTACTAACAGCTGCCTCGGCCGACTCAGTTAGTATGGTTTTGGTCAAGCAAGAGGGGACCGAGCAACAGCCAGTATACTTTTTTGCCCACTTATTAAAAGGAGCCAAGTGCCAGTATACGACACTCGAGAAACTGACGTACGTGCTGATGTTAGGTGCTCGAAGGCTCAGGCCTTATTTTTTTGGCGCATCCTATAGTAGTGTTGACCAACAACAACCTAGGGCGGGTAGCCTCTAATCCTAAAACATCCGGCCGGTTGATAAAATGGACCACCGAGCTGAGTGAATACCACATCCAGTACCAGACTCGGCCAACCATCAAGGCACAGGCCTTAGCAGATTTTCTAAGTGAGCTGCACTCGGAGAAAGTTGAGAAAGCATGGCAAGTCTATGTGGATGGCTCGTCAGCCCAATCAGGCAATGGAATTGGCATCCTGATGGTATCCCTTAAAGGGGAACAGCTGCATTTGTCTGTCCGACTGGAGTACCGGGCCACAAACAACGAAGCTGAATACGAAACCCTCATAGCCGGACTGCAAGTGGCTAAGCATGTGGGAGCCACGCGGGTGATACTTTGCTCTGACTCCTAGCTGGTCACATAGCAAGTCACCGGGCGATTTGAAGTCAACAGTGACCGACTGCATGCCTTTATAGAAGCCTATGAGAAGCTAAAGGCCGAGTTCCAAGACGTGCAGATCCAGAAGATCCCCAGGGAGAGTAACTTGAGGGCAGATGAGTTGGCTAAATTGGCCAGCTCGGTCGGCTCTTGGGTATTTCCTCAGTCGGTTGGGCCGGCGCTAATGATCATGCACATTGTGTGGCAGACCGAGCTAGAGCTAGAATCTGACTGGAGGACACCACTCATCGCCTATCTGACTGAAGGAGTCGTTCCGACCGACCAAGAGGAAGCCCGACTGCTCAGGAAGCGGGTCATCCAGTACACCATGGTCGGAGACGTGCTATACAAGAGATCCTTTGCTCGACCTCTACTTAAATGTTTGGGCGAGGAAGATGCAGATTATGTGCTGAGGGAGATTCACATGGGCGTCTGCGAAAGCCATGCGAGAGCTCGGGTCGTGGCACGGAAAGCACTACTGGCCGGCTATTACTGGCCAACTCTGCAGAAAGACGCTGACAAGGTGGTTGCTACATGCCTATCCTGTCAGAAGCACAACTGCTTACCGCACCGACCCGTGGAGATGATGAAGGCTTCGGCTGTCTCATGTCCATTCGACCAGTGGGGCATGGATATCATTGGACCATTCCCGACCGTCGCGGCTCAGAAGAAGTCTCTACTGGTGGCCGTGGATTATTTTTCCAAGTGGATTGAAGCAGAAGCCCTGGCACGCATCACTGAGCAGGCTGTCATTAAGTTCCTATGGCAAAGCATCCTGTGTCGGTATGGAATCCCCCATAAACTAGTCTCGGGCAATGGAAGGCAATTCCAGGGCCGGAAGATACTGGAATGGTGCTTAGCCTATGGCATCCAACAAGCCTTTACTTCTGTGGCGTACCCCCAGAGTAATGGCCAAGCCGAGGTAGCCAATCGGGAAATCCTTCGAGGGTTGAAGACTAAGCTAGATCATGCTGGAAGAACTTGGGTGGATGAATTGCCAAGTGTCCTATGGGCCAGGCGGACCACACCAAAGGAAACCACGAGACACACTCCTTTCCAGCTGGTCTATGGAAGTGAGGCTGTGGTGCCGGTCGAAGTGGGCTGTGAGTCGGATCGGCGAAGAGCTTATGATGAAGACAATTCAGAAAGGAGGCGCCTAGAGCTGGATCTGGTCGAGGAAATTCGAGAAAAGGCAGCGGCTCGCACGTTTGCATATCGACAGAAGATGAAGCAAAGATACAATCGCAAGGTGCTGCCAAGAACATTCCAGGTCGGGGATCTCGTCTGGAACAGAATCAAGCCAGTCGGGGAGGTTAGCAAGCTGGAGCCTCAGTGGGGAGGACCTTTTAAAGTTATTCAAAAGCTCGCCTCGGGAGCTTATTATTTAGAAAATGAGCAGGGAAAGAGGCTGGATCGGCCATGGAGTGCGATCCACCTCCAACCCTATCGAGAGGTCGAGTGAAAGATTGTAAGACAAATATACCACCTGCCTACAATGATAGTGAAAAGACGTGGTACCTCCTCGCTCAACTTGTAAGTATTCCAGACTCTCGTCACCGCACGAGCTATAAGCGGGCTCAAATCCCATGCACCCCTCGGATCGGCTCTCAGTCGGATGCGTGACGGCCCACGCTCCCTGAGTCTTGCCCGACCGAGTGTCCAGACTCTTGCCTTGCCAGCAAGTTATAAGCGGGCTTAGCTCCCGTGCACCACTTAGGTCAGTGTCTCCGATCAGATGCGTGGCGACCCACACTCCTGAGAATCGGCCTGATTGGGTGTCTAGACTCTCGTTCTCACGAGTTATAACCGGGATCCGCTCCCATCCACCCCTCAGATTGGCTCTCAGTCGGACGCGTGGTGGCCCACGCTCCATGAGTCTTGCCCGACCGAGTGTCCAGACTCTTGCCTTGCCAGCAAGTTATAAGCAGGCTCAGCTCCCGCGCACCACTTAGGTCAATGTCTCCGATCGGATGCGTGGCGGCCCACGCTCCTGAGAATCGGCCTGACCGGGTGTCCAGACTCTCGTTCTCACGAGTTATAACCGGGATCTGCTCCCATCCACCCCTCGGATCGGCTCTCAGTCAGCACGTGGCGGTATAAGCGGGCTCAGCTCCCGTGCACCACCTAGGTCAGTGTCTCCGATCGGACGCGTGGCGGCCCACGCTCCTGAGAATCGGCCTGACCGGGTGTCCAGACTCTCGTCACCGTACGACTGACAATCGGGCTCAGCTCCCATACACCCCTCGGATCGGCTCCCAGTCAGACGCGTAGCGGCCCATGCTCCCTGAGTACTAACCGACTAAGTGTCCTATCCCTTGCCTTTACGCCATCTATGAGCAGGTGAGCCTTCAGGGATTCCTCGCCCTGACTCCTAGGCCAGGCGAGTGGCAATTTTACTCAATCAACTCAATTCTAGTCTCCAGAGGCTCTGTTGATCTCGCTCGAGTGGCTAGCACTTAGAAGCTATCGTGCTCAAGCGTTTTACTCTGTCGCTCATGAAGGCTGAATCACTCAATTGCACTCCCTCCTGAGTGGCTGATACATAGAAACCCTCACACTCGGGTATCTCACGTGCTCGCTCGTCAAAATGAGTTGGGCAAGCATTCCCTCAATCGAGTCACTTGCGCCCGGACCCCTGACACTTAAAAGCCAAGCATACAAGTACAGAAATACAAAAGCAAAAGACTAGCATTCAGAGTAGTGCTGTTACAAAAACGAGGCTTGGCCTCTACCAAAAAGAAAAGAAGCAAAGGGAGCGCCTCCCACAACGACTGCTTAAGACCTACGGGCATATCGTTGGGACTCGGCATAGGCCCGGACTTGCTTCAACTCCCGCCGGGCTGCCTTTAGCTCCGCCCCCTGGATGTCGTGCTCCTTCCTGAGTCGCCGAAGCTCCCCCAAGCAAGCACTCAGCTCTTCCTCCTTGGCCCTCAGATCTGCGCGTAGCGCAGAAGCTGCTTGGCATGTTTCCAAGAGTTATGCCTTGACCTTGGCCAGTTCTGCTTTGGCCTGGCTCTCGAGGTCCCGGGCTGTGCGCGCTGTTTGCTCCAGGCTGGTAATTCGACGTTGTGCCTGGGAAACTAATACGTCGGCAAAGTTCAGCTCCGACATGAGCTCTTCAAGATGAGCCGCTGAGTAGGCAGCACGATCCCGAAGGTCCAAGTTCTCGGCACGCAGCCGGTTCAGGGTATCCACGTTAAACTGTAGCTCCGAATGGCGGAGCTGCGTCTCCAGTCTCTCCGCCCTGGCTTCTATCCGCTACAGGACCCAAGCGTAACTCATCAGACAGATGACCATGTCATAGGCCGAGCCAAAGAACTGCAGGTAAGACGATAAGTATTAAAAGGCATAGAAAGAAGTGTGGATAAAAGGAGAAGCAAACCCGACTAGCCCCCGAGAGGAAGGCATTAGCTCGTCAAGTGGGGCTCCAGTAGCTAGCCTCCTGAAGGCCTTCATAGAAACTCTCGCCGAGCGAGTCATACAAATGAATCTCCCGAGCCGACTCCCGTGGCCCGGGCCGGTGGCAGGTGCCTCCTGGTAGCCTGTGGTGGGGTCGACACGGGACGGCATAACCAGATGAAAGGGTCGATTGATAGCGGCCCCCGTGGCAGAAGGAGACGAGACCCCGCAGACCGACATGCTTGAAGAGCCGACCTGGGTCGTAGGGGGTGGAGGAGGAGTGGCCCCCTGACAGAGATCACTGGAGTGGGAGCCGCAGGCACGGGCACAACAGATGTCACTGTAGGAGGCGTGATCTTGACCCTCTTCACTAGGTGGGAGCCGGTGGCAGCCCCAAACGGAGGTAAAGGGTTTGCCGGCTGATCCCTGCGAGGCCTAGTCTCCAGCGGTTGATCGTCCACGTCTAGGACTTCGAGATCAGGAGCCGGCACCTCCCCCATAGGAACCTTTCCATTATTTGAAGAGGGCGCATCAGCGGAGGTTGTTGCTGGAGGAGCAAACGGCAGAATGGCGGAATGTTCGCTGGATTGAGCGGCGAGTTCGGCGTCGTCCAAAAGAAACTCCTCCTTCAAGGCTGCAGTCGACATCTTGCTGCCAGGCAAGATGGCCGGAAAACAGAAGGTGTCGGAACTCTTGCGAAACAAACGAAAGCGGTAGAAGTGGCAGAGAAGCACCGGAAGAGCGAAGGTGATAGCGAGAGTCGCAGCTCGCACCTATATATAGGGGGATGCAGCCCATCCCATGTTGGGACCGGGTGCATGTCGACGAGGATACGAGTTCGTAAAATTTTAAATTTTTACGTGCAGCGGAAGAATTTGCATAAAATAATTTCCTAAATTATTTTAACTTCGTATCTAGCATGCAACCTTATAGTGTATCGACATAATCATAAAATAAAAGTTTGCGGAAAAGTAAACTAATTTACTTTTATACCTTGCGTAACTCGAAGAAAGGGACGAGATCCAACCGTAGCGTCCCTTGGAAGCTTCGCCTCTATTCGCGTCCACGCCGAGTTCTCTTCGGGATGACTTCGCAAAGTCACGAGTTTTGTGCCGACGAGAACTACTAGATTCTCGGAAGGCACAACTAGAAGGTTAAGAGAAAAATTAGGAAAACTAACCAACGAAGTAACGGAATCGAATTCCGAGAAGAGAGGAGTCGCTATCCGCTTCTTCTTCTTCGTGTTCGGGTTCTCCTTCTTCTTCAAAGCTCACGGCAAGCAACCACCACCTTGGATAGAGTTTGCGCCGGCCCTAAGCCACCAAGTGGGCGCCGGCCCTAAGGGAAGAGAGGAAGAAGGAGGAGAGGAGAGATTAAGAGAGAGAGGGAGAGAATAATTAATCTCTTGATCGGGAATAAGGGCTAGCCTTTGGTTCCTTTATATAGTAGCAACTCCTTTGCTAAGTCTCCCTCTAAACCGAATTAACGGAATTAACGGAATTAGTTATAAGAAATTTATCTTATAAATTTTCTTATAGCTTATTCCGTTTAAGCCTAGTCTTATTATAACTAATTTATAATAAAACAAATTAGTTATCATAAGAAATTTATCCTATAAATTCTCTTATGAATTTTATTATAACTAACTTTATAATAAAACTAATTAATTATCATAAGAAATTTATCCTATAAATTCTTATGAATTATTCCGTTTAAACCAAGTTTTATTATAACTAATTTATAATAAAACAAATTCTTCTTCTCTTTAAATTATAGAATAAATTTTATAAGAAATTTATAAACTTTCTTATTATGGAAAAATCAATTCATAATTGATTTTATAAAATTAAAATAAACCAATTCATGGATTATTTTAATCTTCCATAAACGAATAAATTTCTATAAATTTATTTATATAAATTTCTTTATACAAATTTATTTATCCATAATTTATAAAATAAATCGCGCTGGATTTATCTTATTAATTAAACCAAAATTAATTGGTTTTCTCCTCTTATTGTGGCCGGCCACCAAAGGGGGTTTTGGCACCCTCTTTGGCCGGCCAAACCAACCCGAACCGCCGCGAATTAAACTCATTTAATTCACCCAAAAAGCCTTCAAAAGACTTAGCCATTTTTAGCTTCCATTACGCCTCTGATAAATTCAGATTCGACTTATTTCTCTTGATCAGAAAATCCAATTTTCAACTCGTTTTAAATCCCTCGGATTACTCGTAGCGCGTGTGACTAAATAGGCTTTCGATTTATGTTGGTCGTCTATAATCAACAAATTATAGAACGATCATGAGTGGCACCTAGTAGTACATCATGATCCCCAATTAATCGAAAGATCAACGGTTGACCTCAGAAGAAATTATTCTGAAACCCTTCAGCAGCTCTAATGAATCGTGCCCCATTCCCTTCACCACCTTATACCCACTTGGTTCAGGACACGGTCAATGGTGTCAGTCCCCACTAGGCTGACTACGTCACACCTAGCCCAAGTAATGTCTTACTCGTCCTTTGGATTTCTAATTACTCTCATGTATTTTAGAGACTCTCACTCTAAAAATGACATGCTCTGGCCAGAGACTTTGAGTAACAATCCGACGATAGGCCTGGGTATACATCTCCTCGCAAGGAGTGGTGAATCCTTTGTAGGCTGTTCAAACATCTTCGGGCACTTCGGCTTATACCCGATCATCCTGGGTCCACACCTCCTTGGAGATGCTTGCTTAAGATGTCAAAGTATAAGTCTCCATGACCAAGATGACTTGACCACCGCAAGTCAAAGGAACATCGCACTTAAGCTGCAATAAGATCTTCATTGACATATCTACATGTAGATTCTCATATGAAGTCTTACAGCTAGTCACTCCAATGAACTAGTTCCCTTAACTAGCATCCATGTTTATCTCCGGACATCCCAATGTCACCAGCCAGTGAGAATCAGCTGAATAGAGAATAACTCATGCTAGTCTCAACAGAATTGATAATGTCCGTATTTATCAATTCATCGACTAGGGATATTTCCAACACTTCACATTTGCACATTTAGAGATAATCACTAGTTGTGATCCCATCACAAATTCTCTTATGCTGTGAACTGTATGGCGGACATTCAGTAGATGAGTTTAAGATCCCAATCAAATACACAAACATGTATACTCAAATAGTGAATTATCATTTATTGAAATAAATGTTTACAATCATAAGGTGATTGCCTTAGGACACTTCTCTCATATCACTAACAAACTCCCACTTGGCCTAATGCCAATCGCTACGGTATCCAATACCACAGGCTCTAACATGACCCTCAAACTTGCTTTGAGGCAAGGCCTTAGTTAAAGGATCCGCTATATTCCTTTCAGTGGGAACTCTCTCAATTTGTATGTCATTCCAACTTATAATCTCTCTGATCAAATGATAGCGGCGAAGCACGTGTTTGGATCGCTGATGAGACCTTGGTTCCTTTACTTGTGCAATAGCTCCATTGTTGTCGCAGTAAACCGGCACTGCATCATCAATGGTTGGAACCACACCAAGTTCGGAGACAAACTTCTTGATCCAGACTGCTTCCTTTGCTGCTTCCGAAGCTGCGATATATTCCGCTTCCGTGGTAGAATCCGCTACGGTGTCTTGTTTGGAACTCTTCCAACTTATTGCGCCTCCATTCAAAGTAAATACGTATCCAGACTGAGATTTGGAGTCATCCTTATCTGTCTGGAAACTGGCATCTGTATACCCACGTATTACCATATCTCCTTCTCCATATATTAGGAACACATCCTTAGTTCTTCTTAAGTACTTAAGGATTGTCTTGACAGCCGCCCAATGATCCATTCCTGGATCCGACTGGTATCTGCTTGTGACGCTCAAAGCATACGATACATCGGGCCTAGTACATAACATAGCATACATGATAGATCCTATCGCGGATGCATAGGGAATCTTGTTCATGCAAATCCTCTCGTCTTCTGTGCGCGGACACATAGACTTCGAAAGGTTGATCCCATGCCTGATGGGAAGGTAACCTTTCTTGGATTCCGACATGCTAAACCTTTTTAGCACTCGGTCTATATATGTAGACTGCGAAAGACCAAGCAACCGTTTCGATCTATCTCTATAGATTCTAATCCCAAGGATATAGGTTGCTTCTCCCAGGTCTTTCATGGAGAAAGTTTTGGACAACCAAATTTTAACTGTCTGTAAGACTGAAATATCGTTTCCTATAAGTAAGATGTCGTCGACATATAATACTAGGAATACGACTGCACTCCCACTAACCTTTTTGTACACACAAGGTTCGTCAGGATTTTGTGAGAAATCAAACTTTTTGATTGTCTCATCAAAATGGATGTTCCAGCTCCTAGATGCTTGCTTCAATCCATATATGGATCGTCGAAGCTTGCATACCATGGTTTTATCAACCGATGTGAAACCTTCAGGCTGTATCATGTATACGTCCTCAAGCAGGTTTCCGTTAAGGAAAGCCGTTTTCACATCCATTTGCCAAATCTCATAATCATAATGAGCTGCTATGGCTAGGAGCATCCGAATGGATTTAAG
>JAGFNQ010008058.1:0-43822 GCA_024364735.1 Boesenbergia rotunda
AATAGAAAATGATATAATTTAATAGGAAAATAAATAAGAAAAGTTAAAATTAGAAAAGAATATTAAATTAAAATTTTTATTTATTTTTTATTTTTTCTGGCCAACTAGATTCTGATTATTTAATATTACCCAAGTGAAAAATATAGAGTCGGCGAATAGTTGCTCTTTCTCACTAAGGGTGTTGGAGATTATCAAGAAACTGAGTCCATATTAGTCAAACCCAAGATTACCAAAAGCACCCAAACAAAAGTTGCAAACATAATTATTATAGCTATTTAATACAAGTACACAACAATAGCTTCTTGTTCCACTCTCCTCCGGCTCTAAAAAATGAGAAGACGGTGAAATATGTACAGAAATATCAAAAAAAAATCTATAAAAGTTCTAATGATATGCGACAGATATTAAGTTTTTACCATCTTCCATCTAGTTTGACTAACTGCTACTGCCACTAAATGGTACAGCTCAAATACTTGTTCATATCTTCGTAACTCCATGGACTAAGAACCATGAACTTTGTTTCATATTTGACTAGGATGGCTGAATGGGCAAGTTCTGAATGGCTTACTAGGCAAAGATATTCCTCAAGTGAAGGCTAGTGGAAAGTGTTGGACATGAAAGTAAGAGTCTAGCACATAATATCAAAATCTTCAACTATCTCAAAGTCTACAAGTGAACTCAGTCTCAACCTCCATGCATTCATGTATTAGAGCGCATCATACTCTGTCAGATCTTGAACTGCCAAACGTTCTGATACCGCAGCCAAAGATTTGAGATTGCATTTGATCAAAGCCTCGACAAAAAAACAAGTATCGTCTTTAGTGTTCCCTTCAGGCACATCAACTATAAATGACTCTACAACTAAAGTCCCTTGTCCACCATCAAGAATCTCAGGATGCACAGTTAGCACTGATGAGTAGTTCTGGACAGAAAAAATGAAGCGGATGATCAGAAAAGAGATAAAACCAACAATGAATTTATCAATGTACATGCAACAAATTGAACAAGATGGGATGGAGCACATACATTACAAGGGCATTCACATTCATTAGTCTCCCACATAGATAAGTGTGGTGATCTAACATGTCTATATTGGGTGTCTCCCTATCAAAGGATTAGTCATTTTAGGATAGATTATGCTCAACGTCAATTCCACACGATATCAGCATGTATCCAGTAGATCAAATGATGGGCAAAGGAAAACTGTGCTATTTAAACGTTACGTCAGCCTAATTATAGTGGACAACAACTGAATGATCAAGCTTACCACATGCAGTGGCGTAGCTAGAATTATCAATTAGGAGGGGCGAATTTCGACTAAGAGACGATTTTCGAAAATTTCAAGCATTAGTGTAAATTGATTAACATTAAAACTTAGACATGAGACATCAAATATACACAGGACTTAACTTAACTCAATTGATTGACACCAAAACTATCGGGTACTTACATAACTTTGGTTCAATTATAATTGGATCAAATCAACTTCAAATCGATTCTAATTTGAACCAATATAATCCTTAGATACAAAACATCAAATATATACATGGTCTCTAACTTAATTCGGTTGATCAACATCAAAACTATCCGGGATACTTACATAAACTTAGATCGACCATAATTTGAACAAATCAACTTCAAATCAATCACGGATTGAACCAATGTAATCCTTATCTCCGCACCTACCTGTCAGATTTATTTCGAATCCAATTCAATTTTAATTTAGCCTTTTCACTCATGTTTTATAAATTAGTTCATTCATTTATTATCATATATTTTATTTTTAAAATTTAATATTTATCATTCTAAATCAAGATATTTCCTTATAAAAGTTATACTAATGGATAGTTTAGGTCTTGAGGTTTTCAAATATATAATCAATTTCAATTTTTGGTTTTTGGATGATAAACGATGACAAATTAATCCGACCAATATATATATGTAATCCTTATCTCCGCACCTACCTGTCAGATTTATTTCGAATCCAATCCAATTTTAATTTAGCTTTTTCACTCATGTTTTATAAATTAGTTCATTCATTTATTATCATATATTTTATTTTTAAAATTCAATATTTATCATTCTAAATCAAGATATTTCCTTATAAAAGTTATACTAATGAATAGTTTAGGTCCTGAGGTTTTCAAATATATAATCAATTTCAATTTTTTGTTTTTGGATGATAAACGATGACAAATTAATCCGTTAAAGTGCCAATATATATATATATATATATATATATATATATATATATATATATATATATATATATATATATATATAATATATTATATATATATATATATATATATATATATATATATATACACACACACTAAAGTGTCAGGGGGTGCGACCGCAAGTCGCACCCCCGGATGCTAAGGTGGCTACGCCACTGACCACATGGGTATAATCAGAATCACACAAGTGCAGTGTTTGAATTCTCAGTCATTTCAAATTATCAAAGAGTTACATGGGCTAATTCAAGAATAAAATAAGCCAAAATTCTAGCATAGACTATGAATAATGCCATAATGGTGTGAAATTTTATCACTAATTTCATTGTTTTCATCAAGCAATGTTTATCCCTCTAATTAAATTACTTCCTAAAATTGTAACAAACCCTATGAAGGCATAATAGAAATAGGAGATAATTAATGAGAACTAATTTAATATGTCTGACAAAAGGTTTCATCAGCTGAGTTGATAAGGTCATTTGTATGTCGAGTTTTTGGGAATGAAACTCGTAAATATATACTATTAACTGATGGCAGCACCTCAAGCGTAAGCTAACAAAATCATTTACTAGAAATTTGTTAGGTCAAAGAACCACTTGAGAGGATGTTAATCACTATGGTTTCTTTTCCTTACACCATGTTTGGAAACTTTTTAAGTAAAGAATTGAATTGAATTCCATCCGGAATTGAATTCCAATTTTCATATTTGGAATGAATTAAAAAACAGAATTGAATTGAATTCTTTGATTTGGAATCAAACAGAATTGAATTCAATTGTTATACTTTTACCATTTTATCCTTCACCAAAACTAGCATAATTTAACAATTCAAAATCCAAAACTTGTACGAAAAATTCCTTCGTCTACATCTTTCACTCAATCAGATTGGATAAATCACATGTATAATAATAATAATAAGTAACCAAAAACTACACTCTTAGCACAGTAAAACATTTTAAAACTGCATCGCATCTCAGACCAATATAATGTATGCTTTATCATGAAAAAAAAGCTTCGTTTTCCTTCAGTTTCAGTAGTTAGACTTGCTAGAACTGATTTATATTGATCTGATACTAAAATAACTGTCGTAGTTTATTTCTGTCAACGTCCTGCGCTAATTTGTTTTATTAGAGAGGGGCGATTTAGTAATTTAAAATTTTGAACGGAATTCCCTTCACAAATAAGGTCTCTTTAGGCCTGATTTGTTTTGAGGGGTTTGAAAGGGATTGGAATTCAATTCCTTACCAATTCCTCCCTGCAAATGTATACCAAAGGATGGGATTGAATTTCAATTCCCGAAGGAATTCAATTTCACCCCTTTCCAAACAGGGTGTTAAAGAGTACAATGATACATATATGTTAATTCAAGATGGTGCAGCCATTTAATAATTCAGGGAAACTCGTACATTACTTCACATGTGTATGTTGCATACGCCAAGCAGGTGGACAGAAGAGTAGAAGCATGACGAAGGAATTCTTAGAAAAACTAAAAGTGAGAAGATTAAAGTACCTGAAGCCTATGATCACCCCCAACAATCTTGATGCCCAGGATGTGTTCGTTGTCATCGAGCTGTTCTAGCCTTTCAGTGCTGGTGGTAGCAGGAAGCCCTGATTTGACGTTCACTTCTCGCAAACACCCTACTGCAAAATCCCCCCGCATGATGCACCTGCTCACAAAGGGCTTGTAGCGCTGTGGCTGATCAAATCGCCTCACCAAGGACCAAACCTGACACAAGAACCGAATCGAGTCACCGCCAACCTAAACAAATTTAAAACTTATTTTCTAGAAATTTTTTTTGAATCGATTCGGTTTCAATTCAACACAAGCAAGAAACCAGTGTTCGTACAAGAAAGTGAACAGTTCTTGCGAGGTTACGAAACTATAAGGAAAAGAAACTTATTGCAACAATCAAATTAAGGGCAGAAATAAAATCTGATAGCGAACAAAATGAAGCTAAAATCCAGAGCACGCCAAGAACCAAGGAAGCCAGGAGAAAAAAAGAAAGAATCTCAACGTGCTGGACGGGGGCTTTGATGTGGTTGACGACGGCAGAGCTGCACTGGTTCTCCAGGGGTTCATGCCGATGGAACCGTCGGAGGCACTCCGCCTCCAAGCCGCTGCTCCGGGGGGCCGGCGCGTGCATCTCGTCGGCGAGCCGCCACGGGCCTCCGCCGGAGTTACTGTTCTTCCAGACCATTCTGCACCTCCGGACTCCGATCGCACTTCTTGATTCAAGCCCTGAATCTGATTGCCATCTTCGATCTCAAGATCGATGAACAATGCCGTTTCCTTTTCACAGATCAAGTACTCCCACCCCAACGTTACTCGCTGATAATAACAAAACAGCCACCAGCCCTGAGTTTTATAACAGAGTTGCCACTGGCAGCTAGGGATGATAATTTTGCCGGCGGATTTAATACCGGGGAAAATCCGAAACGGGACGGATTTATAGAGATATTATCGGATTTGAATTTAGATTCATATTCAGAGATTTTTTTAAAATCCCCGAAATAGACTGGGTGGATATGGGATGCTATCCCCATCTCAAACCCGCCTCGATATATTTAATAATAATAAATTAATAATAATAATTAAAATAATTTCAATAATATTAAAGATTTATGAAAATCTAATACGAAACCTAAATTAATAATTAATATTAATTTATCATTATCGAAGATATCTCTGTGGTGGAGACGAGGATGGGGTTTAATCCCCGTGAGTTCGGAGATGGGGATTTCCCGATTAGGTGGAGGCGGAGATAGAGACGGGGATGGAAATTGAGATTTACTTCGAATACGAGGATGGGGATGATAAATTTATTCCAGACCTGTTCCATTGTCATCCCTACTGGCAGGTTTGGTTCAGGGTCCAGCTAATTACTTGTTATGAGAATCCAAATTAGTGGGCGCTCTAAAAATTAATAAAATTTAGGGAGGATGTTTAATTCGATTCCTCCATAATATAAGAGGATGTTTTGAATATATACATATTGCCGCCAAATTTATAAAGGGCGAAAACAAAAAACGGCGCCCATATTTTTTGAAATTCTCAATAGGACGTCTTATTTTTTTTAATGAAAAAAGGTGTTTCTGTATCGTCTATGTATAATTATCTAACTGTAGCCTCTGAGACATGACAGAATTAGTTATCATACGATAGTATTCATTATTGCAATTAACATGAATCAAATCTTAATAAAAATCATATATAATGCTCTCCCATACAATCATAATTATAATTTTCTAATTTATCTCTATATATATATATATATGACTATGGGAACAACAATGTGAGATGTCTAAGATTAACGTATGCCCTTTTACTTCAATAATTATCTGATTGTACTTTACTATATTATTTTTATTATTATCTCTTGCTTATATTTTCATCTAAATCTTAAGCCGAGGATGAATTGTAACCATTGTAGTTATACTATTCATTTACTTAAACATATCATCACCTCATGGTCAGGATAATAATGGATTAGGTTTGGATCAGATTCTATATGATTTGTCCTCATCCTTATTTATTATATTCATCTTCATCTCCATCGTCATTGGATTTTCAACTTTCATCTACATATCCATATCCATCAGAGTATCAAATATCTATCTCCATACTCATACACCTTAAAAAATTGGACACCTTTATGTTAATAATTTTCTTTATTTCATCCATCTAACATCATTCAACAAAATATATTAGATCTTATCCATCTAATATCATTCAACAAAATATATTAGAATTAAGATCGTATAAATAAAATATAACAATTCAATAAAACAGATTAAACATCTATAATCTATCCATAAATTAATTATATTCAATAAAAATATATTAAACACAAAAAAATAATTAATATATTTTTAAAAAATCTATAATATATATAGATTGGATCTAGAAAATTTCTTCTCTATTCAAATTGGATACATACGAAATCCTTGATCAGAGTTCAGAAAAAATTATCATCCTTTGTTGATTGGAATGAAGTTGTTTTTAAAAATAAAATAAAATGAAACGCCCAGTGATATTTGTTAAAATAAATAAATCAATCAAATTGAATTTTTCATTTTTGTCCATTTAAAAAATATATTTATTTAAATAATTTAGTCTCATTTTATTGGGAATATAGAACTTAATTTTATAAATAATAAATTTATTAATTTTAGAGGATTTTTTTTGATATTATACGTAATATTGGACATCAATTTCAGAGTAAATTATTGAGGGTAATCGGGTAATCATATAATCCGCGACTAATGAGAAATCAACAGTCAGCTATCACATGTAATAGTACTTTGTTGTTGACAAAAAAAACCGAACTTTATCCATTATACTTTTATAATATTTTTAATTTTAAAAAATTAGAGGAATCACATATTATTCTATGATATAGTAATTTAGGAGTAGATTAGAGGAATCGAATAAAAGTAGCTATGTAGTTATTTTAATAGTAGACTGATGTGTCGATGTGTCGGAATGGTAGAGTTTTCATGTGTCTCTCTAAATTTTAAGATATATATTTATGTGAAAAATAAAAATTAATTTATCTCAACTGGTGATAGGAGAATCAAATGAATGATGTATCAGAGTGTGACTGGCTCAAATTAGCACATGGGGGTAGGTGATAATAGCTCGGGTATCATCTAGGCAAGATATCACTCTTGGTCAAGTGATATCACTCCTAGTCGGATGATCCTAAGTTGAACACTTTTTAATCCTACAAGTTAGGAGACATAATTCTCGGTCGAGAGATATCACTCTTAAATGGGATGATCCTAAGGTGGATACTTTCTGATTCTATAGGTTGGAGACATAACTTTCGATCGGATGAAACTGCGGACTATTGACTATTTAGGGATAACTTTTTGATCGATTATACAATACTCAAATCAGATATGACACCCAAATCGGTTATAGGATTCACTGGATCTCACAAACCATAGAATAGATAAGCCCCTTATATCGATGGATTTGACTCATTTCTATCCTAGTGATAAAACGTTCTTTTGAATAGGTCCTAAGTTCGCATTTATAATTAATATTTATATAAATAGTTAATGCATTGAAGATAAAATGTCCGTTAGAGTAATTAAAAATCATTAATGCATTGGCATATATAAAAAGAATAATAATGTCAAAAAGATTATTAATACAAAGAACATAAAGTATTAACGAAAATAGCATAAAAAGATATTTCAGCCGCAGACAAGATTTTTCTAATATAAAACTTTTCTACTATTCATTATTATACCATCCTCCTCTCACTGTGTTCTTATTTAAATATCAGAATGACAACGCTAGACACTTAGTGGGTTGTCTTTAGGCATAGGTCATTAAGATCTATACTTAGAGTCTTAATTTTTATTAAGGTCCATTATTTTTGATATATTAAACATATTTTTATTATATATTTTAAGGTAATAAAAAAAATAGGACCTTGATAAAAAATTTACGTATCTCATTTTTTTAATCAAAACTATAAATTTTATAAAAATCTTATTAAGTTTCCAATGGATAAAGTCATAAAGGGCTCTCTTTTTAATATTTTAAATTTAATTTTTATTATGTATATTATTTTATAAAATCTAATATATTCCTCTTTGATATCTTTCAACCCTAGTCTTCTCTCATTATATTTATTTTTTATTAGTGACACTTTCTCTTCTGAATGGTAAGAACATGAATTAGATTTTTTTTTATCCATGCAATGCGAGATAAAAACATTAGTCTTTTTTGAGTTCCCCCTCTTTCCTTGAATAACTTCCCTCTTTGTACTTCTCTCGCTCGTTGATATTGGGAAAAAGAAATTACACTTAACGTTATCACGTTGATCCGGTTGGTGCTACTATGCACCTTGCTTGATTAAGTTCAAATATTGAGGATTCATCCATATTGTGTTCGATCGAAATAGAGGATTTTTATTATTTTAGAGCAATAGTGAGTTAGATATTTTTGTCATTCCGCTTCCTTGATAGACATTAAGTTTAGCTTTTATTTATATGTATTCACAGAAATAAATTTTTTTGATTTTCCTTTTGTTTCTATTCTATTATTTATTACTATTTTGGTTTAGGTGATGAAAAATATGATTTATTTTTTCTTTTATTCTGTTCCTAAAATGAGTTATTTAATTCTTAATAAATGATAATGACTGGTTTGATCTCGTTACGATCTTCATTTTCTAAGATTTTTATTGAGTTTCATCATTTTATATATATGTATTATTTATTTATTTATTATGATTTATAGTGATGATGAGTTAAGGATAAAAATATGATTTTTTTATTATTATTATCCTATTTTATTTATTCCTTTTTTAAGGTTTGTTATCCTCATCTTTCATTTGAATTAGATATATTTTTTTATCTTTCTTAGTTTAGACAATTCTAAATACATTTATTTTCGACCAAGTCGATTGTCAATTATAAGTCCGAATGAAAAATGACGATTAAATTTTTTTTAAACAATGTTAAAAATTTAATTTTTTTTCATTTAGGATTTTAAATAAGCTTGAATCGGCCGGACACTTTTGACGTCATTTTAATTCTCTTCTTCATATCTTTATTGATCTCCAAGTACATCAGGTAATGATGATTTTTTTCCTTGAGCTCCCTTTTCTTCAGAATTTCAACGATAATAATCAATGTATTTCATGACCTTACTGATAGACCATGACCGAAAGTTTTGGCGCATGATAATAGACATATAAAATTTACAAATGACATTATTTTATGAGTAGGTTTGGATAACAGAGTAATGTATTATTAGATGGAAAGATGGGCTTACTTTCGGTGATCCTTGAATTTAATATGTTGGAAGCTTTGTTTATTTTGGCACGTGCTTCTAAATTTTATTAGTTGTAAACTTATTTGACATTAGCTTTATATTCTTAAAGATTTACAGATGAGTACTTCCTTTAGAATAATACTCAACAAAATTAAGGGAGTACTTGGGAGAACTTCTGCTAGCTGCTTTTTAGATTCTAGCTACATAGAAGTACTTTTGAGTATTTATGAATATCAGATTCTGCTTTAACTTCTATAATTTTTAGCCAAAAACTGGAAGCAAGAATTTGATGTTTTTTCTGCTTCTGCTTTTTTGCTTATGGTCTAGAATTAAAAGTAGACATTTATACCCTTAATAATTTATCATTTTACATAATTGCCACCATAGTTTTAAATAAAATTTTATATTTTCATATAATTTATATATTCAAAATTTTTTTATAAATTTTTATAAATTTGTTATTTTTTTTATTTTTTTTATTTTTATTAATTATATATTTTTTAAACATATATATTATTAAAAAAAATAATTTTGATATAATATTCAAAATATAATAATAAATATATAAAATATTATTGATGGTGTATCAAAATTATATTTAGATAATTAAAAAAAATAATTTATATAGTTTAAGGATATTGTTGTCATTTAACTAAAAATTAAGTTTGGAAGTAATTATTCATCAAACATTCAAACTTTACCTTGTATCAGCTTTTAGCTTCTATTTTCAAACACTTCATACTTTAGCTTCTCACTGACTTCAAGATAATCTCTACAAGAATCACTTTTTAAGAAGCAAAAGTTCTCCCAAACACTCCCTAAATATGTTTAATGGCTTTAATTCTTTTTTGAAAAAACATTTATGGAGCAATTAAAATCTCATTATTTTTTTTTTGACATTAGAAATTTTTTAAGTTTATATCAAATATCAACTTACGTTAATTAATTCTAAGATGAACAATCTAACTATTCGAATCGGTCGACAAGAGGAAGATAAATTATCTCTGAAAAATAACAAAGTTCTTTTGTCTGCTTAAACAAAGATAGCAACTAGTAACACACAAATCACAAAAATATATTATAAAGTAATAGAAAGAAGGAAAAACACAAAATGGTTTAATTGATTGCAACCAAGAAAGTTACTAATCTAAGACACTAAAAAACTCAAACTCCAGATCTATTCCTTGTGGACGGAGAAGCCTCTTACACAGTTGAGAACTTAGAGAAAGAATGAAGAACAACTTACAAAAGTTATGTACAATTCGAATTATTGAATGAACTGAGTTCAGAGATCTATTTATAACCCCTATGAAATTTTATCGAAATGTTGACATAGTACTTCTCGGGCGCCCGAGTGCACACTAGGGTCTGGCACGTTGTCAGTGCTTATCCGCGTCGTAATTGCCGTAAAACAGCTATTTTTCGGAAAGAGTATGGACTCTCGGGTGCTCGAATCAATACGGGCACCTGAGAATACGAGCGCTCGAGTGCAATCAGGCGCCCGAGTCAATACGAGCGCTCGAGAATATGGGCGCCCGAGTCAATACGAGCGCTCGAGAATATGGGTGCCCTAGTCCAATCGGGCACCCGAGTTGACCTGGTCAATAACTTGTTGACTAGTCTTCCAGCGGATTTTCTGGGTGATTTCGGGCCTTCCAAAGTTGACTCACCCGAACCCTTTTCCGGCATTCTCATCGAGCATGCTTCATCTTGGCATCTTGTGTTGGAAACGGATGGCTAGAGAGGGAGGGGGGTGAATATAGCCAATCTCTTTGAGCTTTGAAACTTATCAAGATTTCTGCACTCAGCTTATCAGTAGCACAGCGGAAGAAGCAAACGAAAAGAGATAGTGCAGTAAACAAAACCGAAATAAAAACAAGCAAGAACAACTACCAAGGTCGCTAACAAGAGGGTTTACAAGGTTCGGGGATAACTTGCCCCGACTCCTTGGCGTGCCCTTAAGGTGGGCGATCCCTTGATCGTCGGCAGATCAAGCCCCGGTGTTCACCGGATATAACGCAACCTCCTTCTCGGTGGAGAAACCTCTCCACAACGTTTCAAACAAGGATATGGATTTAAGCTTAATGAAACACAGAGAAAACTCTTACTCAGCACCAAGCAAGAACAAGAACACAGCGAGCTTATCCTGAGCTCCACCCAGCGACGATCTCATGCAAGGACTCCCTCCTTCGTGTCTTCTCACTGTCGGACTCCAAGCTCCTTGTTCTTTCCTCCCAGCACTACGTAAGGGTTGGTTGCTTTTGCAGTTGCTTGCTCAAAGTGATGAAGACTCCAGGAACACAGCAAGCAAGTTGTGGAGAAAAATAAGGCGCAGCAAGAACTTCAGTAAGCTCAACTCTGAAGACTGTCGAATAACTTCTCTACTTCAACCGAAGCCTTCTTCTCGCTTTTGTTTCTCCACCAAGCATCAGATGACACCATCCCTGCAGCTCCCAGCTACACATCTGCAAATGCCAGCTACCACTGAGCTATCTCTGGACTCCCTGAGCTTCCCTCAGCCAAGCCCCAGTCTCAGCTCCAGTCTGCAGCTCGGCCGTTGCAACCTGAGATGGAAAAACGGACAAACCTGCTCAAGGAAAGCTCTTCTTTGACCCTCCTTGAGTGTTTGAATCCTCCCCTGTCACCTGTAGCTTAATCAGACTGTTAGAGCAGTGAATCATCCAGTAAATCAAATATCAGAGGCAAACAACAGTGAATCAAATATGTTCAGACGCGATCAGAGCGTCTGACAGTGCAATTTGAATTAAAGTGATCGGTCACCGGACCGATTAGAGAGCCTTCTGATCGGTCACCAGACCGATCAGGCTGGGTCCAGACCGATCAGGCTCCGTCCTGATCGATCCCCAACGATCAATCAGAAATCGCAATTTCTTTGAGATTCTCCTAGACTGATCACCAGACCGATCCCAGGTTGTGGATCGTTCACCGGACCGATCCACCCTTATATCGGGCGATTTCTGAGTTTCTCAACCTAAGCCTTCTGATCGGTCAACTGACCGATCAGGGTGTCTCCTGATCGGTCATCAGTCCGATCAGATCATCACCAGACCGATCAGGCACCGTCCTGATCGATCTTAGTGAGGAACCCAGGAAGCTGGATCGTTCACCAGAATGATTTGCACAGTGATCCTGATCGGTCATCAGACCGATCAGGAGCAGTTCAGCAAGGGAACTCAACCTCACTGCTCGCTCCCTGATCGGTCACCAGACCGATCAGGAGCCAGTCAATGGGTGAAACGCATACTCCCTGATCGGTCACCAGATCGATCAGGAGCACCACAGTAGGTTCCCAACCTCACTGTGTGCTCCCTGATCGGTCACCAGACCGATCAGTCATCGCTGGATCGGTCACCAGACCGATCCACGAAGGAGCAGCATGCCAGATTCCCTGATCGGTCACCAGACCGATCCAGGGACTCAAACCTAGCCCTCCAAGCTAAGTTTTCATACATCTTAGCCCTCCAAGCTAAGGATTTTTCACCTAACTCTCCAAGTTGGGAATTTGCACCTAACCCTCCAAGTTAGGACTTTTCACCTAGCCCTCCAAGCTAGGACTTTTCACCCAACCCTTCCGAATTAGGACTTTTCCAAACCTAGCCCTCCAAGCTAGGACCTGACCCTCCAAGCCAGGACTTTTTCACCTAATTCTCCAAGATGGAAATTTGCACCTAACCCTCCAAGTTAGGACTTTTCACCTAGCCCTCAAAGCTAGGACTTTTCACCCACCTCTTCTGAATTAGGACTTTTCACCCACCTAGCCCTCCAAGCTAGAATTTTCCATACCATGCCTGATCCTCGATCAGGACTTAATCATCATCAATAATCATTCACCTAACCTAAAATCGGTGTCAACACCAAAACAACAATCAGGGCCAGACTGCATCATCATCTTGTTCCTCGGACATCGTGCGCATCCTTCTCGCTCCACCTGCGTACTCTTTCATAGACCTTTGCGTCCCCTGGATGCACCGAGCCCGTCGGCTCCCTTTCCATGCCATCCTTCTCGATCGCTACATCTTCCACTCGACTTCCTATGCTCCTAAGCTCCTGTACACTTAGACATATAGATCAAATACCAACATGACCTAACTTTAACTCGGTTGACCACATCAAAACTTACCTATGATACTTACACCGTATTGGAGCAATCTAGGTGCCCTAGGTTTTGATGTTTGAGTAAAAGTTTAAGTTAGGTTTATTGTTATATTTAATATGTATATTTAAGTGTGCAGGTTCTACAGGATACACATTGACTCAGTTTGATGACTTCAAGTCCGGTGAAAGATGATGCATTCGAGGAACCGTGGACAAGGCAACAACGATGACATAGGGGAAGCACACTTCAAGGCATACGCGAAGGATGACATAAGAATGAGCCGTGGGCTTGTATACATCCGAGGGACGAGAGCCAATACTTGAAGGCTTGAAGGCAACAGGTTAAGGCTGCAATGAAGAGTCAAGTGAGTAACGAGGGACCGTGGACCCGACAACAAGGACCGAGGCTCAAGAAAGCTCCAGAAGGCAAGACTTGAAGGATAGAGAGGCATCCGAGGGACGCGAGGCTGATTGAGGAGGCTAGAAGACTAGGTCTAGGTTGGTCGGGCAAGCACGAGTGCTGGGTGAATGTACTCGTGGTTGAAACTCTAGGTTTAGAATTTTTCCAGTCGACTGGTATAGGATCAGTCGATTGGTTGAGGTCACAGAAAGATTAGTTGACTGATCTTTCTATGCAATCGTCTGGTGTCGGATGAATTCGAATGTTGGACTGTAACGTTTGAATTCTATAGTTGTCAGTCGACTGGTGTTACGACTGGATAAGCAAACGAGTTCTATTTAAGAGAACTTGGTTTGCTTGAGCAAGGTTGACGAAATTGGACTTGGTTAAAGGTAAATTAGTAGTCTAAGCTTTTAGAGATCTTGTGCGAGGTTGTGGCGAGGTTTCTCCACCCACAATGAGCTACATGAGCTAGCCGAAGATTTTCGGGGAATCATCCATCAACGAATAGGGATCGTCCACCTTACGGACAGCCGTGCAATAGGAACGTTATCTCCGAACCACGTAAATCGATTTGTTTCTTCTTATGTTAGTTTAGTTAAATTATATTTCCACTTGCGCTACTAACATTGTAGGAAGAGAACCGACGATTTGAGGGTGATGAACTATTTACCTCCCTCTAGCCGGCATCCGATCTTGAACACACCGATTCTATGAGAATTTCTCACAAATTACAAGATTAAATCCAATAGATAGCTGACAAGAGAAAAATTCAAATGGGTTACAGATGAGACAGTTAGCAGTTGGAAGTCCAACTGAGAGTTGACATGAGGCATGAAGTCCCGACAAGTCAAGGTTGACTGAATGCTAAGAAACGAGAAACTCTTGACAAGTCAAGGTTGATTATATGCTAGGCAATGATGAAGTCCTGACAGGTTAAAGTTGATCGAATGCTAACCAATGAGAAGTTTCGGTAGGCTAAGGTTGATTGGATGTTGAGAAAAAAAAGTCCTCGTAGTTTGAGGCCAACTAAATACCAGACAAGATAAGAATTCGGCTTTGGTAAGGATGAAATAAGAATTTTGGATGATTGATAGGGTATATCAATCGACTAATGGACGTAAACCCAAAACCTTAAAAAAAAGAGAGAAAAGAAAATAGTTGTTATAGTAATGCTATAGTAACCATTGAACAATATTTTTCTACAATGTTGCTACAGTAATAGTCAACTGATAGACACTATAGTAGTGTATAGTAGCTTCAAAATCGATTGTTTGATTCGATTGATGTTTGATATCAATCGACAAATAATGATTGAGAACCAAACAGAAGTAAGTCAAAGCAGATCTATTCGACTATTCATGATCAATCGACTATAGTGTTTATCAGTTGACTGATGATAGTCAAACAAGTCAAGAAAGAGTTGTTCTATAAATTTAAACTACCAATTTCGACAAGACAATCGATTGATGGGTAAGATCAATTGACTCTCAGGTGGAAATTAGTCCCGACTCGAATGCTATAAAGAAGGGTTTCAAGAAGATTTTTAGAGTCAGCTCTTGAGGATTTGAAGATGAAATATTGTTGTATTTCTCACCTCCAATAGGCATCCCAAAAAGACAAAAGAGAAATAAAGTAAAGTTTTCATTATAAAGTCGTTTTCACTTTCATTTGTCTTTACTTTCTTATTTCTTGTTTCTAGTTGTATTATGTGAAAATAAGTTGTAAGAGGTTTCTCTGCCTTCAAAAAGTATCCGAGGAGAAGATTTAGTGATGGTAGATTACTAGAATTAAGTTTTGGATTAGTCGTCCTAAGAGGTGGATACCAAGCAAAACCAATTTGTTGTTAGGAATTTAATCCTTCAATAATTCCGAATATATCTCTTCGGTATTTGACTTAGTCGATTCACGACCGTCGGAACTTCCGGGAGGTTGCTTTCGGAGGAAGCAAACTGATTGGTATTTCACGTCGAGGCTAGTGTTTGACACTATCTCCGTAAAACGATATTGCTCCGCTACAGGTGCTCACGGATAGCAGCAATTCGTTCCCAAGATACAACGACGTCGTCTCGGAATAGTAGCACTTCAAATTCCGAGACCGGCGAACCTTTCGTAGGCTTCTCGGACTCTCGATGCAGAAGAGGTAGGAGTGCAAATGCTTATAGATTGCAATGCTTGAATGAATGAAATGATCTAGTGGAGGGATCTATTTATACCGAGTGAAGAGGTAAGTACCCTTTGGTTCGGACAAATCTGGACCGTTAATAATGAAAGGGTATAACCCTTTAAAGGTCATTTAATCTCGTCCATTGATCTGAAGAGTTATAACTCTTCAGATCCATCTTGATCTCGGTCGTCAGATTAGATCAGTTAATCCGACGCCTTAGATCCTTTCTCCCTCTTCACATTCAGATCTTTGATCTGACGCTCCAGATCGCACCATCTTGCGATCTGTCCAGATCCTTGATCCGACGGCCACCATTGAGCGTATCTTGAATAATTAATTTCTCATTCACCCTTAATCGGTTTTGAGCAAATAAATAGTCCATATTTATCTACGTGAAACGTAGATTTCGATTTTGAAGTCAAACTTGACTTTCAACGATCGATGGCATCAAAATCGTATCCAACAATCCCCCACATGAATGGAAATTAATGCATGTATTGTATGTATGCATGCTGGCACTTTACAAGAGTCCAATCGATATGTCAATGCATCGGGAAAGGTAGCTTGTGGCTTTGAACCTTCCGTAGTGGAATGCTATCGAGCATACTAGGCTGCGCAGTGAACGTGATGTCTTGAACTGCTCAGCTGTTGGTGTATACTAAGACAATAACACCCACACAGAGACTCATCTCACCTACTTTTAGTTTTCATGGGTTGGTTCCGTTTCGGCCATGGACACCATCTTGGATTCATGAGTGTTTCATTGAAGCGACCTGTCTTCACACTCACATAGGTGACACTTCTATCAAGAGTATCCTACTATACTCCACCTTGTAAAGGTATAGAAGTCATTAAAAGCATATGCTTAACCTCACTACATGTGATAGGACAGCACCAATTCATCCTAGGTTTGGGATAGAGATAACACATCTCTTGTGCTGTTACACAACTTCTGTAACTTCGTTGTCCCATTGAACCAAGATCTTGGGATCTCCAGTCAACAAGGTTGGGTTACCGCTACAGCCGTTTTTAGTTGTAGATTTTTAATCCCATTCCTCTTGATGAGCAGTATACTTGATCTCGATTTAGCCCCTTCGTAAGGGGATCTGCCAAATTATCTTTAGATTTGACATAATTGATTGCAATCACTCCATTCGAGATCAACTGCCTAATGGTATTATGTCGACGGCGTATATGTCGTGACTTACCATTGTACATGCTACTCTGTGCCCTTCCAATCGCCGATTGACTATCACAGTGGATAAGTACGGTGGGCACAGGTTTCATCCAGCTCGGAATATCTTCTAAGAAGTTTCGCAGCCATTCAGCTTCTTCAGCTGCTTTGTCAAGTGCTATAAACTCGGATTCCATAGTAGACCGAGCAATGCACGTCTGCTTAGTGGATTTTCAAGACACCGCTCCCCCACCGATCGTGAATACATATCCACTAGTGGATTTGGAGTCTTTTGTATCCGATATTCAATTAGCATCACAATATCCCTCTAAGACAGCGGGATACTTTCCATAATGTAATCCGTAGTTCATAGTATATTTCAAATATCTAAGAACTCGCATTAATGCTTTCCAATGAGTGTCGTTTGGATTACTCGTGAAACGACTCAATTTGTTGACCACACAGGCAATATCCGGGCGAGTGCAGTTTGTGAGATACATCAAACTGCCTATTATCCGAGAATATTCCAATTGTGATATGGGCTCACCATGGTTTTTTACTAAGTGTTGACTTAGATCCATCGGCGTTTTGACAGTAGAGAGGTCGTATGCATTGAACCTTTTCAATATTGACTCTACATAATGGGATTGTTTTAAAACTATCCCATCGGATGTCTTGAGAATTTTAATTCCCAATATGACATCTGCTAGACCCATATTTTTCATGTCGAAATTCTTGGTCAACATTTTCTTAGTATTCATGATTATATCATGATTACTTCCTATTATAAGCATATTGTCTACGTATAGACAGACGATTACATAGCTTTCAGGTGTGCTTTTGACATAAATGTATTTGTCACATTCATTTATTTTGAATTCGTTTGACAGCATTATTTTGTCAAATTTTTCGTGCCACTGTTTGGGCGCTTGTTTAAGTCCGTACAACGACTTAACAAGTCGACACACCTTGTCTTCTTTTCCCGGAGCTACGAACCCCTCGGGTTGCTCCATGTAGATTTCTTCTTCCAATTCACCATTTAAGAATGCAGTCTTAACATCCATTTGGTGTATTTCAAGGTCATACAGTGCTGCTATAGCTATCAGCACTTGTATGGACGTAATCCTTGTCACCGGTGAGTAGGTATCGAAGTAATCTAAGCCTTCCTTTTGCTTGTACCCTTTGGCTACAAGTCTGGCCTTATACTTGTCAACCGATCCATCAGCTTTATACTTGCGTTTTAGTATCCACTTATAACCTAATGGTTTAGTACCAGAAGGAAGGTCTACTAATTCCCAAGTATGGTTATTCATGATGGACTCGATTTCACTATTGACTGCTTCTTTCCACAATGGGGCATCGGGACCAGAGAGAGCTTCACTTAATGTTCTTAGCTCCATTTCCGACATAAAAGTCATGAAATTCGGCCCGAATGATTTCTCAACTCTAGCCCGTTTGCTCCGTCGTGGCTCTTCGATTTGATCGTCAATAGTCCTTTTATGACAACTAAGTTCTGGAATGTTATCTTCGTTTGGACTTTCGTTGTCATCACTTTGAATGTTTCCCTTTTTATTTGGGAACACGTCTTCAAAGAATATTGCATTCCGAGATTCAATGGTTGTACCCACATGAATATCAGGAATGCCTGACTTATGAACTATGAAGCGATATGCACTACTGTTTTGGGCATATCCGACAAATATCGCATCGAACGTTTTAGGTCCGATCTTTACTTGCTTTGGCTTAGGTACTTCGACCTTTGCTAAGCACCCCCACACTTTCAAGTATTTGTATGACGGCTCGCGGCCTTTCCATAGTTCATATGGTGTTTTGTCATTTTTCTTGTGAGGGATTTTATTGAGAATGTGGTTTGCTGATAATATAGCTTCCCCCCACAAGTTCTGGGGTAAGCCTGAATTTATTAGCAAAGCATTCATCATTTCTTTCAGTGTCCGATTTTTACGTTCGGCAATGCCATTTGATTGGGGTGAGTAGGGCGCCGTTGTCTGATGAATAATGCCAAATTCTGAGCAGAATTCATCAAACGGTGCACCATATTCTCCACCTCTATCACTACGAATTGTTTTAATTCGTTTATTAAGTTGATTCTCAACTTCAGTTTTATAGGTTCTAAAAGCTTCTAAGGCTTCGTCTTTACTTCTTAAAAGAAAGACATAACAGAACCTCGTGCAGTCATCGATAAAAGTAACGAAGTACTTTTTACCTCCTCTAGTTTGCACAAATTTTAAATCACATAGATCACTATGTATTAATTCTAGAGGCGTCGTTGACCTTTCCACCGAGTGAAAGGGTAGTCTCGTCATTTTCGCTTCCACGCACACTTCACATTTGTGCATTTCGTCAATATCGATGTTCGGTAATAAATTTAGCTTGACGAGACGTTTTAGTGTATTATTGTTAACATGTCCGAGTCGATCATGCCATAAATAAAAACACTCAACAACATAGCTGAAAGCTTTTATTTTATTACCATTAAATTCACGGTGTACAGTCATTACAACAATCTTGAACAGATTTTGTTCTAAGTATCCCTTACCTATGAAGACACCGTTCTTCGTAAGTACAAAGTTGTTGGACTGGAACACCAATTTGAAGCCGGCTTTAACAAGTGTCGCTCCAGAAACTAAGTTCTTCCTGATGTCGGGAACATGGAGCACATCAATGAGAGTTAGCTCCTTTCTAGACGTCATTTTTAGAACAACTGTCCCAAGTCCAACAATTGAGGATGTCGTGGAATTGCCCATATAGAGCTTTCTTCCACTTATCGGGGTGTACTTGGAGAACATCGCCTTGTCCGAATAGACGTGGCGGGTTGCTCCAGTATCGATCCACCACTGCTTCGGGTTGTCCACCAAATTGGCTTCGAACACGACCGCAGTGAGATCCAGAGTGCTGAGATCTATGTCAGCGGAGGTTACGACTTGGTTCGCAACATTCTTCTGGCTCTTGGTTGTCTTCTTCGGGCATCTGCAGTCTTTGGACATGTGTCCTGACTTTCCACAATTGTAGCACATACCCTTGAACTTCTTGCCTTGAGCCTTCTGTTTGGTTTGCTTCGGCTTCTTGGCTTTTGGTTCTACCAGGTTGGACATGTCTTCGACTGTCCGCTTTGTTCCTTTAGAGTCGGAAAATTTTTGGTTATCCTCCTCTATGCGCAGCTTCAGGATCAGGTCTTCATGTGCCATCTCCTTTTGCTTGTGCTTCAGGTAATTTTTGAAATCCTTCCACGACGGAGGGAGTTTCTCGATTACCGCGGCCACCTTGAATGATTCGTTTAGTGGCATGCCTTCGGCGTCCAGATCATGCTTTATTATTTGCATGTCTTGGACTTGAGACGTGACGCTCTTGGAATCCACCATTTTGAAATCCAAAAACCGGCCGACGATGAATTTCTTCAGTCCGGCGTTCTCAGTTTTGTACTTCGTCTCTAATGATTCCCACAGAGATTTGGCCGTCTCGATCATGCAATATACGTTGTATAGCGCGTTGTCCAGCGCGTTCAGAACGTAATTGCGGCACAGGAAGTCACCATGAGACCACGCATCGCGAGCAGCGTTACTACCGGAATTGTCTTCCGTAGCGGCTGGCGGGTCTTCACGCAGAAACCGTACAAGGTTTAGCGTGGTTAAGTAGAACAACATCTTCTGTTGCCATCTTTTGAAGTCGGCTCCGTTGAATTTCTCCGGCTTCTCGGCGTGAGGGACGGTGGTGGGTATATCGTTGATTTTGAAGTCGGCTCCGTTCGACTTCTCGGCGTGAAGGACGACGGCGGTTGGTACATCGTTGACTCTGGCCATATCAGTTTACTGAATAACTTTATTGTAGAGCGGATTCTCTCAACTTGGTGTGGTGGTGTAGTTGGTTACCACCTCAAGTTAACATATAAGAGGTCTCTAGTTCGAGTTTTCTTGACGTCAATTATTTTATAATAATTGCACAAATATCGTTTTACGATGTTAGGAATTTAATCCTTCAATAATTCCGAATATATCTCCTCGGTATTTGACTTAGTCGATTCACGACCGTCGGAACTTCCGGGAGGTTGCTTTCGGAGGAAGCAAACTGATTGGTATTTCACGTCAAGGCTAGTGTTCGACACTATCTCCGTAAAACGATATTGCTCCGCTACAGGTGCTCACGGATAGCAGCAATTCGTTCCCAAGATACAACGACGTCGTCTCGGAATAGTAGCACTTCAAATTCCGAGACCGGCGAACCTTTCGTAGGCTTCTCGGACTCTCGATGCAGAAGAGGTAGGAGTGCAAATGCTTATAGATTGCAATGCTTGAATAAATGAAATGATCTAGTGGAGGGATCTATTTATACTGAGTGAAGAGGTATGTACCCTTTGATTCGGACAAATCTGGACCGTTAATAATGAAAGGGTATAACCCTTTAAAGGTCATTTAATCTCGTCCATTGATCCATCTTGATCTCGGTCGTCAGATTAGATCAGTTAATCTGACGCCTTAGATCCATTCTCCCTCTTCACATTCAGATCTTTGATCTGACGCTCCAGATGACACCATCTTGCGATCTGTCCAGATCCTTGATCCGACGGCCACCATTGAGTGTATCTTGAACAATTAATTTCTCATTCACCCTTAATCGATTTTGAGCAAATAAATAGTCCAGATTTATCTACGCGAAACGTAGATTTCGATTTTGAAGTCAAACTTGACTTTCAACGATCGATGACATCAAAATCGTATCCAACATTTGTTGTATATATGTGACGTCAAGTTTAATTAAATATTCCATTGAGTGTTCCAACGACGAGCTGCAATCGAGACAGATATGTTGCATGGACAACAAATGTTTGTGTTCAAGATCACTTAGATCCCTAAACCCAACACATATATTTGATGAGAGACGAGATATGTTCTCCCTCCTCTAATATAGATGGTTGTTTGTGCTCCAGGCCACCCTAAATAAGACAACGACCATTGTCCATTAACAAAGAGACATGAGATTACATGAAATCTTTGCTTTAGTTCTGGACTACCACGGTAAGAAAGGGGATACTAAACCATAATGACATCCTAAAACAACTCATCAAGCTATGAGTTAGAAAGATGAGAATTCCAAATAAGATGACTTTGTAACAGACTTATTATTGGGTTCGAGATACTGAGGGAGATGAAGGTAAGACACTTTATATTATGGAAGTGAAGACAAGTTGGCCGGGGTATGTCAAGTTAAAGTCAAACTTCCTTGTGGGGTGCCTTTAAAGAAATCCTACGAGTCTAGAACCAGTCTAGTAAAAATTTTAAGAGATTATAGAGCCGGGTCGAGAATTAAACTCTTTTATTTATACTATCCAATTTGGATGAACTTAATGAACACTAGAGTTGTTGTCATGATCTAGAAGTCATGAGTTTTAATCTCGAAAATAGGCCGGCTAGATGGGCTGGAGGTGAATAGCCCTGCAATTAGAGTTAGACAATCTCTTGTTTTTTATTTAGCAAGGGCAAGTAGATTAAGTAATTAAAATAAATAATATAAAAAAGGCTAAGTAAGAGACACAAAATTTACATGGCTGCAATCAAGGAGGTTGTTAATCTAAGACAGTTAAAAGCTCACTAAAAATCTCTTTCATGTAGGCGAAGTAGCTTCTTACAAATATTAGAAAGCTCAGAAAAGAGTAAGAAAATTAAATTACAATTGTTGTGTAAAATTCCTAGTTTCAGGAGGTCATTTATAACCTTTTGGTGAAAATAACCGTTTATTGATGTGACACTCATGGTGCCTTAGTTGAGACCTTGAGCACCTCAGTTGGATAAAATTTTATCCATGCGACCAACGTTCACTTTGCGATACTGTTCATTTGAGGCGCCTTAGCTTCAATCCAAGATGCTTCAACTACTGCATATCCAAGGTGCTCTCATCTACAACTGAGATACCTCAATTCCAATTTGTAGCAGATGCAACTCTAGCACCCGAGACGCCCTCAATCACACATGAGATGCCTTGGGTCTTCAAGATCAACCTCTAAGTTGATCTTTTTCGATCCCACTCGCTTTGAAATTCAATAGTGTAGCAGATGCGAGCACTTGCTCGTCTGTGAAAAAAGACCACCTATGTTTTTCTTTTTTAATTTCATTAACACAGGAATAACACTTACTACTGTAACTATTACTGATAAGGATTTATAACAAAATTTACTTATTTTTTTAAAATATTGTTGATTGTGATATTGGTTTTTATATAATGACAATATTTTATACATTAACTATTAATACATCCTTTAGGATAATATTGACTTTTAAATATCAATAACATTGTAATATTGATTTTTAAAAATAAATATATTATATAATGATGTTGTTTTTTGAATTATAATATCAGAGTGATTCATCCATTCTTATTTTGTGGAAGAGAACTCTCAAAATGATATCACTCAATGTACCCTATTCTCTACTGACAAGGGAACTTTTTTGATTCACGCGGATCCGCTCCGGTCAACACCGTCAGTTTACACACCATTTAATATTTTTTTTTGTAGGCATTGGTATGCAATTTTTCAAACCCACAAATTATGAAAAAAATAATGATACGTACAGTAAAAATGAATGCCTCAGTGAAAATTTTAACCGTCAATCGACGGCACGTTCGACGTCCGACGTCCGATCGTCGATCGGATACTACCGGCGGCCTTCGGCCGCCGCCCCGAACCAAAGTATACCTTGGGGGGCACGGTGAACCCGTCGGGGATGGCCACAATTGCGATCTTATATCATTGACCGTCGATTTCGATGGATTCACCGTTGCCGGCGATCCTGACAAGTTCACCGTCCTTCCAAGATATAGTTTGATTCGGGACGGCAATCAGAGGCCGCCGGTAGTGTCCGATCGACGATCGAACATGTACACATTAACTACACGTCATTCATTATAATTTTCACTCTCTCAAATTCACTCTTTAGATCATTTCCCTTATGAAAATAACCAAGCCGACTTGACAAAATTTTCCCACCGACCAATATAAAGGAGTTAAAATAATTACAAGATACAAAAATTTGTCATGGGTTTACAAAAGAAGAGTTAAAATGCAGCCATCCAACCTTCAGAAATTTAAAAGACTTCATTCCCCCCATAATCAGGCCATCTAAATGGTGGGACAAACTGTTAACAATGACAACAATAAGTTCTTGAAATATTCGGCTTCCGGCAACTTTCTCATCGAAAATCATTTTTTTCACTATGAAGAGCATGCAAATTGAGCAAAGAGCAAAAAATGTTATACGAATAGAACAAGAACTATAGTTGACATAAGAAACAAAAGAAATGATGCATATAGTTATCAGATACCGCAAGAAAATATTACATATTGTTTTATTCAAGAAAAATAGTAGGTTCTAAAATAAATTTCTTAAGAAGAGCAGCATTATGATAAAACAGCAAACTCAGTTCGACTTTGAATGCCACACTACACCATTGTCAGACAACTTAATGAAGCTCCCCAAGTAACACTGCACGGATGTGGCGGGTCATTCATCTTTCAGCTGCACTAGAAACACCGATATCCACACGGAGATGAAGGGTCTTCAAGAACACAAGGAAGATGGCACAAAGCTCTGAAAGAAAATTCCATTTTTTAAATCTGGTACAAAAGGACTATGCTTCATTGATACATCTATGTAGTTGCACACATACATTAGCCCGGGAAATAAAGGAACTGCTTAAGCATGAAAAATCCCGGTAGTTTTTACCAAATAGTGAACCTACTCATTTAGATGCCTATGATGATATCTCTGACCTCTTTTCCACATGAAGTTAAACTTTCAGTTTTCCATAATCCAGCATATCAAACTAACAGATGAGCAACAGGACTAATAAGAGTGTCTAATAGTTCCAGGAAGAATAATTTTTCTACCAAATGCTGAAATTTTCTACTTGTCAGTTCCTCTTATTTATTTTCAGCCATCCTTTTCCGAATCTCAAGTGCTGTATTGAAGATGCCAAGTGTTGGTTTGTTGCAGACGAAACACTTCTTATTCTTTGCATGATGCTGTCCAAAAAAAAATGTAAATATAATGAATGCAAATTAAGGTGTCAGAATGAAGTTGCAAAGAATACAACTAATTGTAAGGACATCCTAACTTAACAACAAAATTTCTACAGCTTAAGCACCAATAGCTAGTACAATTACACATCTTAACCCAGTGAGTCCCATTCCAGTACATATTGACACTGTTAATGATTCTATAGTGGTAAAAGGACCAGTCACATTCATAGCATCAGTTTGATATGGGAAAAACAAATTCCAAATCATTTGAATGTGCTAAATCTTGAGAATGCTGAGAGTCTTGTGTCAGTGTAAGAACAAAGATAACTTGGCGAACCAAAGATACGGGAACAAACTTATAATGAAAGTTTTCAAATCCCTTGAGTTCTAACAAACTATTTTTTTTTAATTAAGGTGTCAGGTCTTTTCCCGACTAATCCGGGAAGTAGACGGCCTTCCCTTTGGTTCGCCTACTATATAAATCTGACGCACAACTTATGCACACTTACAAGCCGCCCTCCAAGATATTAAACCATGGTCCTCTTGTTGCTCCTTGACTGTTTTACCAGTGCACTATACCTACTAGCTTTTGCTGATATATAAACTGGTCAACTTTGATGGGTCAAATATAAAGCAATAAAGAGATTGTTATCGAGAAATGAAACAAACATGCATTATGCCATCGCTGCTACGCTTGAATGTCCAAAGTAAAACGGTATTTAAACAATTTAACTTTATAGCATGATTTTTAGGCTTGCTTTAAATAAATCCAGCCACCAGAATGTGTAACTTATGCTGGAATCACCATACAAGAACGATAAGGTTATCTATGATAAATTGAAATGCATGAATTTTGTATAGTAAATACCCTTTCTAATTATGTAAGTGTTTTACTTAGTAGCAGAAGAAAATATGATGACACATAACTGGTTAGAATACAATCAATAGATGAGAAATTCCATGCTACCATATTCACACAGTAAGCCCAGCTAACAAACACATTATGCGGATTAAAAGCTCGGACCATCCTTAGCATAATGCCTTGAAAAATAAAATCGAACAATGCATGCGACTAGTATACAAGCTCAAGGAAATCAGTATCAGGAAAAGCATATGCCAACAGATGATGCCAACAGATGCAACGTAAACATCCCATACCTTTAGAGCACAATGTTCACAGAAGTAGTGTTTGCACTTGGTCACTACCGGATCCTCGAAAGGTTGTCTGCATATAAAACAGGCAAAAGGAAGAGAATCGTCGTCGTCGTCGTCGTCATTACCATCCACATGATCAGCCTCATCGTCGTCTCCTCTCCTGCTTCCTGCGAGTCTCTTTTTTCTTGCCTTCTCAGCCTCATCCCACTCCTTCTCCAGTTGCCACCCTGATTTATAATCCCCTCGATCGTGCATAAACTTACAGGAATCACCATACCCACAATACCCAGTCTCCTTATAGTCCTTACAGATGTCAGGCTGGTAATCAAACCTAGCCGACAACCGGATGTGTGCGGACGCCCTCAGTGGCCCATGGGCACCGCCTGCCTTCTCACCTGCCACTGTCTGTTCTCTCCTGAACCCTGCTTTGTAATCGGTGTACCCGTGGATCCCCTTGTATACCTTTTCATCGCCCCCTCCGCCAGGCTTGGACTTGCCCTTGAGAGCCTCCTCCGCCTTCTTCAGCACCCTCTCGCGGATGGCGCGGGCGTCCTTGGAGAACTCGGTCTCCGTCTCGAGCGATGCTGTGGCGCGGCTGTCGTGCTGGACCTGGATCTCCTTGGACGAATCGAACTGGAATCCTGCCTGGATTCCGCCGGCGTCCTGGTCAGGATCTTCAGCAGTGCCGTACTCATCTGATGCTTTGGAAGAGAGCTTGGAAGAGGATGAAGAAGAGAATGAAAGTTTATTGTCGGCGAACTTCTTAGCTTTTAAAGTGAGGGGACCGGAGGACGGAGCATCATCGCCGGAGTCATTTTCTCCGTCGGAGTCGGCTTTTCGCTTGCGGATGTTCTTATTCTTCGTGGGTTTGCGGAAGAAGTTGCAGACATCTTTAGATTCCGCCATGGATTCAGATTGAAAATTGGTGTTTTGCTTGGATTAGGGGAGGAACCGACGTGAGAAGAGTTAGGGTTCTTCACGACCTTATTTACCTTACCCGGTGTGGGTGCCACAATGAGTATCTAATGTCCAATAAAAAGACAGGTGGTAGCTTGGGTGTCAAGTTAGGTTGAACGAGAAATAAATAAATGATGATGCAAATTATTAATTTTTGCAAATATAAATCATAAAATCTTTATTTAAATCTCCATGTAAATGTCTTTTCCAATTAATACAAATAATATTGAATACACCTGGAGATGACTATATTTTAAAAATATATTTAAAAAGTTATGAATTTTATTGTCATTTTATATTTTGTAAAATTTAGATTTACAAAATTATTTAATGTTATAATTAAATTTTAATTACCAAATTTATTTATTTATTTTAATTTGAAATATTCTTTGATATTTCATAGTTAGGGTCTTAGGGATCCACTGCATCATCATTATGAGTATAAAGTGAGAATTAAATAAAATTAGAGAGGAGTTGCTATTGATTAATTATGAAAATCATCCATCATATGTATGACAAAAGATTATCCAAACCTAAGCTTCCTCAATGAGCGATCCTATAGTTATTTATAAAAATAATAAATCAAGAATCATCAACTAAAGATAAGCAATAAAATGATAAATTATACTAATATGTATTCGAGAGTTTGATTAAAGAAAAAGCAAAAAAATAATTATATAATATGATATCTTCATAATTTTAGGTGATGAAAATATTATTAATTAAAGTGATTTTTTTCTTTTTTCCATTTTATTAGTTTTTTATATCGATATAATAATAATCTAGTCATTTTAATCAAATTACATTAAAAAAATTAAACTAATTTACTTTAATAATATAATAACTATTGTCATAACTGTTTCACATTTAATCCGGGTGAAATCGGGTAGGGACTCGTTTCGTAACCATCTTACCCAATTTCCATCTTAATAAAAATTGAAAAAAAAATTCTCCCGATCCCGTACTCAATATGTGTCGGGACCCCGATGTTCGGGATCCCGTTGTGTAGGGAGATGATATCTCGAAAATATATTTTTTAATTTCTTAATATCTATCATTCAACATTCAGAGTAGTGGAAAGAGAATTACCATTTCCGCTAGATGTATCCATGTACACCTAATTAATAATAAATAAAAAATATCATAGTGGAATGGACAATCGGAGTTGGAGATGAAGGCACTACAAAAAACACATGCAATAGCGACGGCCAAAATCCGTCGCTATTACGTCGCAAAACACTAATAGCGACGGATTAGCGACGGAATTGCCACCGTCGGCTGAGAACCCATCGCACAGCTCGTTAGCGACGGTAAATTTTAAATCTCCATCGCTATATTAGCGACGGCTATTTAACCCGTCGTAAAAACCAAAAAAACGGGTCGACGTGGCCGGCGAAATAGTAGCGACGGATGGTCAAATATCGGTCGCAAACTCGATGGGATAGCGACGGATACGGTCAAAGTCCGTCGCTAATATATCGTAATAGCGACGGATTCGGTCAAAATCCATCGCCAAACGATCGTTTTAGCGACGGAAAAGTCAAATAGTCGTCGCTATGTGCGACGGATATTTAAAAATATCCGTCGCTAAACCTGGAAAATTTTCACAGCCATTGTTTGTTTCTTCAACTTCCCATATATACATCAATAACATATACACAATAACATATAAGAATTTATATTTCAACATCCAAAACATTCAGAACAAGCCAAACATTCACAATTACAATCCAAACATTCACAATTACAATCCAAACATTCATAACAATCCAAACAATCACAATAATCCAAATTGTTGTTTCGAATCCAATACAATCCAAACAATCATAACAATCCAAACAATCACAATAATCCAAATTGTTGTTTCGAATCCAATACAATCCAAACAATCATTTCCAATGTATACATTCAATCCACTATTCAATCCAAAGTTTAATTTCCAAATTTTTACAATCGAAACTTTGATACAAGAGTAAACTGATATAATCTAAACTTTCTAATAGTTAATCCAATCCAAAAATCTTGCAAACATATGATGTATCCAAATGTAACAGAGTAAACATATGTATCCATATGATGTAAACATTTGTCAAAGTAAATAAAAAAAATATATACATCAAAATTCAGAGTTGAGTAGAGAATTATTACGTACATGAATATCAAAGTGAATAATAGATGGAAAGGGAAGATATTCCTGCACAATATAAGATAAAACAATAAGAAAGCAATCCAATACAGAAAGAAATCTGAATTAATAACAATAAGAAATAACAAATGAAGTAAGCATTTGTTATAGAAGATAACTCTAATAGAAGAAAAATAACAAATATAAGATAACTAACATATAATATTAAATATGTAAATGAGCAATTAGCAAATACGAAACAATAAAGGAATAATATAGAATATTCATACCTTTCAAGCAAGAGAAGAAATGTGAATTCAATTCTGATAATGCAGAATCTGTAAATATAAATTCAAGTAATAAGAAAATAAGTTATTATGGATATAATAACTTAATACATTGTTACTGAAAAAAATTAGGAGAAAAATTCATCATACCACTATAATATCTCTACTCCTCTGTGAGATGCTCAGGATCCTGTGTATCCTGATTGCATCGTAAACCATTGATTGCAGTGCATCAGCAGGGTTATATGATGTCTCTGGTCCAATTGAGTTCGATGATGATGCAACAAAAGGTCCACCATATTCATATACATATGGCTCTCCATGACAATACCAGTTGTAATAATCTGGAACAAACCCATACCTGCCGATAGGAGTTTTAACTGTATCTTCATCACGGAAAGCTGTATTTCTACATTTGCGTTGATTACATGGACACTTCAACTCTGTGCCACTTAAACACTCAGGATGAGACTTTGCAAAGTTAACAAATTCTTCCACTCCAGCAAAAAATTCGTCACGGATAAATCCATTGTCTAACCTATTATACATCCATGACTTGTTCGGAAACATTGTATCTGAATTCAGATAAGACAATTTAATCAATCTACACATATAAAAATGAATAGGCAATATGATATTCATGGTATACTAAAAAATTAAATCTCATTAATCAAACATGATATTATTTCTGAATCAATTATACTAATTAATCATACAATTAATCAACAAAATTAATCTATTTATTAAAACAATTAATCTAAATTTAATCAAACAAGATCCAATTAATTGATCAAGTAATATCCTTAATCAAACAATTTATCACCTTAATAATCAAATTAATCAAACATTTATCTAAAATAATTAAAACATTTGATCAATTAATTACACAATAAATGGTTTAACAAATTATCTAACAACATTAATTGGTAATTTCAATAATTAATTAACTGATTAATTATTGAATTAATCAAATTAATTGAACTAATTACTCTAATTAAGTGAATTAATTAATCAAATTAATTAAAGTCATTTCCTATTTAAAACCCTAGCTAAACGGAGCAGGGGTCGCCGGCCGGGCGCAGGAGGCGGTGCGCGGCCGCAGCAGGCGCCGCCCGGCCGCAGCAGGCGCCACCCGCCCGCATTGGGCCGCGACCGCCAGCAGGCGGCGCATGCAAATGCGAGGCCGCACCTGGCCGCGCGACACCGTGGGAGGACGAGCGCGGCGCCGGAGGCCGCGCGCGGCCGTGCCAAGACCCGTGGTTGGCCGGAGAAGACGCGACGGCGCCGCGTGAGCACATAAAAACGAGCATATATGGCAAATGAACCTTAATCGCGTACCTGGGATCGGAGGAGGGTTCGCCGGAGGAGAATCGCCGGAGGAGAATCGACCGTCGCTAGGGTTCGCGTGGCCGCGGGGGAAGGCGGCGTCGCCCTTTTTTAAGTAATTTTGCGACGGACTAACTTGTCCGTCGCTGATAGCGACGGCGTTGACCAATCCCGTCGCTGAATTGAGGCGGTTTGACCCGTCACTTAGAACTAGCGACGGATAATTTATGTTATCCGTCGTAATAGCGACGGACATTGACCATGTCCGTCGCTATTGACAGGAGCTTGACTTCCCGCACAACTTTGACAACGGATACTATATATCCGTCGCCATTTGCGACGGACAATTAAAAATGTCCGTCGCAATAGCTTATTTTTTTGGTAGTGAGGATGGCGGGGGTTCCACTACTCACTAAGCTCTTAACGGCGATGAATTCTCTACTTCACACCAACTTCATATAATTAAAAAAAATAATGAAGAGCGACGGTTGACCGAGATGTGTTTAATCCTAATTTTCTATGTTTTTTTAAAAGTCTAATTAAAAAATATTAGTAATATATACATGTCGCGAGAATCTCATCAGATAGAGTTTGTGTTCCCAATCCTTTACCTGATTTTGATCGGATTGAGAAAAATCCTGACCACTCAGGTCGGGAAAAAAATCAGGTCGGAAGAAATTCGAGGTGGGAATGGGTTGGGAGTTGGGAAGTTCGGGAATTTATTATTTTTACATGACCTACATTTAACAGTTATAACAACACGAAAATAAAAATATTTTTTAAATAAAACTACGATAAAATGTTATTGTTATAACGGAAAGAATAATAAAGAGTGTGTTTTTTTAAAAAAAATTACGCTATAAATAATATAAATATGATCCAATCATACATAATTTATTGGCCGGTTTTCTATTTCCACCCAAATAATACAAGTCCTGAAGAATTAGCTTCAACTCAAGATAAAAAATCACTTTCGAAGACAATGCCAATGCCCATTATCGACCCGAGCTGGTATTCGGACGACAAGGAGTTGCAACAATGATCGAAATTGCCATGCATAGCAGACTGATTTGATCGGACTCGACTCAGTTCGTTGAAGAGAGACATACAAAATCAATAGAACTGTATGCATCAGACACCACAAGTCTGAAATAATTAGAGCTTCACTATTGTAATGTAAAGTTTTCAGTGATGTAAATAGAATCGCTTATGTATCCATCAAATGGAACCTACTTTACAGAACTGGTCGCTTGGTTGCAAACCTTGGCAAGATGTAGACCTGCAGAAGACCTGCTGGTTTTGATTCTGGCGTTGTAGGTGTAGGGTCTTAGCTTTGTCCTTGAGCTCCTGGAACGCTCTCATTGTTTCGACATCGAAACCGCTAGCAAACTGGATATGATCGAAAGAAAAGGGCATCAACAACAGCTTATCTTAGCGTGTGTAGGCGCATTGCAAGTGTATAAAGTGTAGCAAACTGGATCCTCAAGTACCTGGTGCACTCTGAAGGCAAAACGCACACCCTGCATCATCAGCTCTTCTTCGTCCGAACTACCTGCTATAATCTCCAACTCAGTGGAAACCCTCTTCATGTATTTCATTGCCAACTTCACTGATGCTAACTTGATCTGGTTATAGATTTATTCAAATAAGAACAATTTCAGTTTACCATTTCATGATTGTGTTTAACGCACAATGTCCATCCTTGGAGGATCGAAAAATACTAATGATGCATGGAAAGAGTAAATATTAAGGATGTTTGAATGATACCAATGAATCCCTTCTTGTTGCAGAATGAAAATGTAAAGAATGACTCTGATAGTGGTAATTTACAAAGTATGACAAATCGCAAATATTGATGACGAATTTTATGTGGAAATTTCAAGACTAAAGAGCACAAACAAGAAAGGAAGTCACTATGGAGAAGAACAATTGGAAACAATATAGCAATTGCATTTAAGAACTTACAACAATGATGTTTCATAAAAATGAGCACAGTTATATGAGAAACTAATATTGTGTTTGGTTTGAGTCATTTTCCTTTTAATTTTCTAGAAAATTATATTTTCTTATTTCTTAGAAAATGACTTTTAGATATTCTCTAGTTTTTCAAAAAAAAAAATATCTATTTTTCTAGAAAATAGAGGTGAAAAATACAAACCAAACATAATTTTCTTAGAGAATGAAAACGGAAAACAGGCCTTAACTTTTGCTTACAACATTTACTGGCTACAAAGGCCTTTTAATTGCTGCACACACATGTGGTCGGTTGAGATGGGTGGAGAAGAGCAAACTGCTCAGCTTGGATAGGAATCAACAAATTGAACGTTGCAAAGGGTCCAATATTGCAGTGGATATAGGGAGGGAGAGAGCTTGACACATCTGCAACTTGCCAAGTGTCACACGTGGAATGTGACCATGAGATAAGTAAGGTTTAAGTCAATTACCCAAAACACACGTAAATCGGGCATTCTGTTCCAAGTTAACAGGATTTTATGTCAATTTATTTGAGTCTAAACCTATCCAAATGAACCAAATATGAGGTTACAAAAGTGTTCATACAGGAATGAATAATACATAAGGCTTTTATATGATCCCCTTCCAAATCTGCCTAGGCATTTTTTTAAACATGATTTTTGGGATTACAGTGGTAATACTATGCAGGGTAGCTAAAACTATCCGAAACACACGTAAATCACACTTAGGTATCTAATGATTGACTCTGTTGTGTTCAAGTAGAGCTTTATCTAGGTTAATCCAAGTTTGGCGGGATAAGATTTGCTTAAATTCATAAGGGTGGAAAAAGTTGATACGGCCTATTTATTGTAGGGTTCGGGTTAGAGATAAGTAAATTTAGGTCATAAAAGGGGTCATGTGCATCAGATTGGATCATAAACTAGTTAAACTATCCATAACCATTTACAAATATATAAGCTATTTAGATTAATGGTGATCTAAATACACCGCCTAGCTCATGCAAACAACTAGGCCCATTCAATTAGTTTGACCCACTCTATCGATGCAATCTAATTGGTGCATCTCACTTGACCTCATCAAGTTGAATGATAGCTTTGTTTGCTTCACTGATAATATTTATCTTTAAGATAATTTAGAAATGAAACTTTGCTAATAAGCTAGCATCATATTTGACAAAGGTAGAAAGATGCTTTCTGCCCAAGTATGAAATGTATTTTAGTAGCATGACTCAAACCGAATAAAATCCTACCTAATAAATCATTCTAATTCAATTCTATTTTATGCGTTCATGAGGAGTAACCGAGTAACTAGAGCCAAGCACATGGAAGGATGGCTATTTCTCGACTATTTCTTCACTTAATTACTAGTCATTCAAAGCTAAAGAAGACAAGTTATAGCTTCAGGACAAAAAGACTCAAGAAGAGACAAAGATATCATCAGTACGGGTGCATTGCTGTAAAGCATCTAAGGGCTCACAGGCATACATACTAGTTTTTAATTTCATTGTAATGTCATTTTCTTTTTCGGGTCCATGGCCATCTGAACTCCGAAAATTATTGAATGTTGCATGAAGATTTTCTTTGCATCACACAAAGTGGCATCAAGGTGATAACTAACTATTAGTCAAATTGATCAGTGTATAGTATATGGAAGAAGACATGAACCTAACCACTAAGTTAGGAATTATCCATCCCAAGAACTTGTTTGTATCACCCAAAGTTGTAAAAGATGATTTGTTCGTCCCAATCTATTTTACAATAACATAGAAAAAATAAATCAGGATCACTGTAACTAACATATAAAGGAAGATAATTTGATTTTGTTTACATCACCCAAGAACCAAGGGAAAGTGCATGCCTGGCAAATTGGCCAAGGGCACAACGACCAAAACTTCCATTTGTCCCTTCTCCCTTCCATACCCACCACGAACTCTCGGAGAAAGCATGGATGAGATTGCACGAAAGGCCCGAAGTAAAATAGTAAAATAAATAGATATAACAGGGATCGTAGGGTGGTACCTGGCTAAGGAATCCGCAGTCCTGCATCCATTCACAAGGAATGCCAAACCCGTTGTATCTCTTTGTCGCATTATCTCGAACACGTGATAGGTTGTAGACGGCTTGCTCCAACCTGTTGAACACAAGGCTCGACCAGACCTTGAGCGCTAGTAGAGTCCCTAAGCAAAGAATAGAGTAGAGGAAGAGGGGTCAGATAGAGTACTTTTCCAGGACAGCCTGCATCTTCTTCAGAGCGCAAGCGTAGGGCTGGCGACTGTCGTCGCGAAAAGACGACGCCTCGGACTCTAACTTTTTGAGGTCGCAGTAGCCGAAGGCCGCTTCGCGCATGGCGTCCGCCTTGTGCTCCGGCCAGTCGAAGTGCTTCAACACTGCTCTCTCGTCCACCTGGCCGCATCGTCCACGACATCATCAATGGGACGTACTTATAAACAGCTTAATGAAATTTGCTATGGTGGAAAGATAGAGAGAGAGAGAGTACGAGGAAGGCGAGCTCGTCGTCGAGCCATTTGACGAAGGCGACGACGTCTTCGATATTGGTGAAGACCGCGTGTTCCACTTCTCTAATTAAGAATCTAATGAAGTCGCCTTGCGTCTCCACGTCCGTCTTTATCTTTGATCAATAGATCAAACAAGAAAGAGCTTAATCAAAAGAAGTAGCAATTGTGTCAATTTGAGATAGGAAACGGCGCGCGGCGAAGAGAAACGGAGAAGGGACTTACAGCAAGGAGGTGGGCGGAACGGTTTTCGATTTCGCCGATCATGTTGCGCGTATTCGAAGCGACGGAAATGGCGGCTGCTTCAGGGCCCCCTCCGCTCGAATCCTTCTTGGAATCTCGCCGCATCAAGGAATGGTAGAATTCCACCACCTCCGGTACTCGCTTCACGCATGTCGACGCCGGTCTGAACCCCCTCGACGGCGGCGGGGGCGGAGGAGGAGGTGGAAGCGGCCGGCCTCCGTCATTAGGAGAAGGGTCCGCAGTTGGAGCCGCCGGTGGAATCGGCGGAAGTCCCGCTAATTTGACGGTTTTGCTCATCGCCACGCCGGATGGAGTCTCTGAGAGGAAAGACGAAGAAGACGAGGTGGAGACATTGTTCGGCATAGGAGGGGGCTTTGGAACTCTAGCAATTCGGGGCTTCAAGACGTCGTCTTTGTCAAGGCCGCGAGGTTGCTGATGCGCCCCTTGGGTTTCCGCTTCATCTGCCTTCGCATCTCCGCTCTTGGAGGTTCGGGCGTCGCGATTGGGACCGACAATGTCTGCGCATTTGGGGGCTTTTCGCAAGCTCCTGAGGAGATTCGACCTCGCGGAGGCGTCGATAAGCCGTTGGAACTGCTGAGACGACGAGCTTTCCTCGATCACTCCTTCCGCCAAAGTCCGTGACTCCCGATTGCTTTGCTCTAGAGCAGCCTTCCTCAGCTTGTCCGACTCGGCCTCTAAGTCCGCAATCTTCTTCTCCCTACGCTTGCTCTCCTCTTCGCTGCTCCGCAACTTAGAGCTCAAGCCCGCGACCTCGTCGCGCAGCGCACAATTCTCCACCTCTAGAAGCCCAATCCGGTCGTGGGCCTGAGCGAGCTCGTCGATCTTGTCGGCGATCTCCTTCTCGAGGAAGGGGACGATGGCGACCGTCTCTTGGAGGAGCTTTTGCTCCAAGAGCTGGGTCCGGAGGAGCGACTCCTTCTCCTGTAGCTCCTCCACGAGGCGGAGCAACTCGGCGACCTCAGGCGGACGGGGCTGCACCTGGGCGTTGGTGCGTGGGAAGTAAACGCCGAAGGATCGAGCAAATGCGGCAGCAGTTTTGCGGTTGAAGGAAGGAAGCGGAGTCGGCGGTGCCTGATGTCCCGTGGTTCCCGGCAACGGATTCCGGGAAGCAGAGGTCGAGGGGGACCTGCGAGTAGTCTCGGCCTTGGGCGTGGCGGGGCTTCGGTGGAACCCCATGGCGGCCTTCACCTTGCCGGCGACCATGGAAATCTTCGTGCGTTTGCTTCAGCTTTCTATTTATCGCAATTCCTCGCTCTGTTTCAATTCACAGCGAGTGGGTGCGGTCTTGGCTCTTGTGATCACAGAGCCGAGCTTTTTATGCTATCTATTGCTTCTTCTTGATGCAAAATTTGAAATAAAGGCGACGTAAAATGATTAACTAGAGGTGGGAATTTCTAAAGGGAATTCATAAATTATATTTTTATTGCAGCATTAGAATTAAACTCTTAAAAAAATTATTATGGGTAAATTTTACAAGAATCCATGGATGGAAGTGACAATGCCAAAGAAAAATTATTTTTTTTTTAAAAAATATAGATGTCCAATTTTTATTATCCGAATAATTTTAAAGATAATCAATTTAATCTTATAAATATTTTCATAGATCATTAAGATAAATTTGAACGCGAAGATAGAACCAGCATTATAAAATTTTGAAATTCTCCGATGTAATGGGTTCTTGATGAAAATATTCTTGTATTAATTTGCAATGTTCGAAGGGTAAATTGAGATTAATTGACTCTTACCAATGAATGTAAAATTGCTCATTGAAACTCTAAATAATGATATAACATTTAGATTCTTTAATAGATAATTAAAAATTAAGATTCAAATCTTAATTGTAGCATATTGTAGGAGATTTTTCTTCGAGTAAAAAGCGGACTTAAGAATGTTGACTATTTAAATGAGCCTTCATCATTCCTTTTCGATTTATTCAAAAATTTGAATACCTAAATTATAAAAAAAAACTCTGTGAATACTTTTTAATTGATTCGAAAAAGTTAAATACCTAGATTATTAAAAAAAATCCTCACTAAACACTACATTCACGTAGAAAAAGACTCTTCACAAATATGATAATATGATAGATAATATCCAATTTATATAGTTAAATAATCTCGAATTAAAAAGTTGATAATATTTAAATAAAATAAATTCAAACTAAGTTCGAACTTAATCTTAACCTCGTAAAAATAAACTATAGGAAAGTTAAACAAATATTTTAATGAGTTGGTTCATTCTAGATTCAATTGTACGTATCAAAGCAACACAACTTGATTAGATTTGACTTAGTTTACAATTCTAATACGGTAATTTATCAAAGGGCGTCCCTAACAATACGTAATTACCAAAAGACGTCCCATAGTTTCTATTTTACCAAAGGGCGCAACCCTTTAAGTGAACTTCCTATTCTACCCTTGGCGCCACAATACACCTTTTCCATTACCATTTTCGAGACATCCGAATCACTTTTGCAGTAAAATAAGAATATGTGGTTCGGATGGCAAGGTCATTCTATCTCTCACCGTGAAAACGTAAATGGTATTGTTGAAGGAGGACATTGTGCGTGCCCTAGTTGTGCTTTAGTCGTTTGCTACTCCCTCGATTCCCTCCGCCCAACCAAAACCTAGGCTCCTATACAGGAAAGTGATAGTGTGTGATCCTGAGGCTGCTTGAAGTGTTAACGTTGAAGTTGATACTGCTCGGCACTATCAAAGTAGGATTTAGGGTTTCTGCAGGTTTGATTTGCATAATAATGGCAGGTAAACGGTCTGTGGGTGGTTCCTCATCGTCTTCTTCATTGGCATTAATCACCAAGGTATGTGATATTGTTTATACTTAATTTTGCTGAATAAACACTGCTTGTGATATTGTTTAAACTTATTTTTGCTGAATAAACACTGCTTGTGATATTGTTTAAACTTATTTTTGCTGAATAAATTTGTAATGTATAAAAACTGTAGGGTTCAGATGAGTTTGGGAAAAAATTACATTGGTGCAGTGTTTTAGGCCATTTTAAACATTTTGTTGAAGCATTTGAAATTTTAAAAGATCAACACATTGCGAAGATCAAAGAGTCGCCCTTCAGTATTTTCTTGGACATTCAAGAATTGCAGCATATCCGGGGAATTTTGGTAAATATATTTGAAAGTTGGGATTCAACCTCGCAAGTTTTTAAATTCTCAGGTAATAGTTTTAATTATGAATTATAAACAGTATCTATAGTAAGATAAAACTTGGATATAGTTGACCTTAACTGAATGATATTTGATCAATTTAAATGAGTGAATTTAAGGTGAAATTCACTTCAGGTCGGTAGGCCTGAAATGAAATAATTTCAGGCCTACCGAGGGCCTGAAGTGAATTTATTTCAGGCCCTAGGTAGGCCTGAAATGAATTCATTTCAGGCCCAACGTGGGCCTGAATGATTCATTTCAGGCCCAACGTGGGCCTGAAGTAAATTCATTTCAGGCCCAACGAGAAATAAATTGAATCCTATATTGTTGATGATAACTAAAGATTTTAATTGTTTCAGGTGTACCGGTTGCGTTCACCAGACGAGATGTTGCTTTGGTACTGGGTATAGTGCACCGTGGAGTTTCGATCCCTATTAATTCAACTGAAGCATCGGGTGACCTCTATCGTACTTACTTCTCAAAAGAAAAACAACCTACTAGAACAAGAATTGAGGACTTACTTAAACATTATTCTAAAAGTGTTGAATCAGAGGATGATGTGTTATTAGTTTGTAAATTTTATATTTTGTATATATTTGTTTGTGTTTTATTTTCGTCTAGTACATATAAGGTCCCTCTAGGGCTTGTAGATATAGTAGATGATTATGACAATCTTGGTAGATTCAACTGGGTGGAAGCTATCCATAAATTTTTGTCTCCCCAATTACCTAAGATTGGGGAATTATTTTCATCAAGTCAAGGAAACCAGAGGACCACAAACCTCCCTTATGTAAAGGGATTTGCTGGGCTTTTGGCAGTGAGTAGAATTTATCTAAATTATATTTTATAATATTTTGCTGTTATTAATGTAATTGGCTGGAAAATTTTGTGTATACATGGTTTTTGGAGCATGTACCCATTCAAAAACCATACAATGTTGAAGGACCCCGAATAAATAAGTGGAGGAATATTCCTTCGCATATTAGTAGGGTGAGGGACCTTGTCAACCAAATCAGCTCCGAAGAGGTAATTATTGTAAACTGTGATCTATGTTAGTTTATCTTTGTTAGTTTGATATAGAGGCAGTAAAATTTGTGTACTTGGTAATTGACAGGTGATTGTTGAAATAATTCCAGCCTACATGAAAACACATTGTTTGAGAACCTTGAGATTGGGGATGACATTCCACAGCCAATAGCGACATCACAAGGACATGACACAGAAGATGTAAGGCCATGTGGTGAATGCATTCTTAAAGACACCCTAATCAAGGAGCTAACAGAGGAGAATATATGTTTGAATGAAAGGGTTAAGGAATTACTTTCAATTATTGAAAAAAAGGGCATGGAAGCTCAAGAAAGCTATCCTGTAGTCAGTCCTCTTTCTGATCCAGTATCTTGTAGAACAAGGAGAGGACGTGACCGAACTCGGTATGATTACAGGGATACTCCAATTGAGAGTCCAGTATGGCACCAACTATTACATAAGGGGAAGCGGAGAAAGGAACAAATATCAAATGTCATGGACAAGGGAAAAAGGAAACTTAGTGAGGAGGATATGGATGAAGCAAGAGAAACCATTACTGTAATGGAAGTCATGTCTGAAGAAGATATAGAGGAGGAGAAAAGAAGGACCTTCGAACTAAACAAAATGAGGCTGCAAGACATTGATGTATGTGACTTATTTTCATATTAATTACGTCAAATTTATTGAATTTGGTCATTAATTAGTTTGGTGTAAATTGTATCGATGTAGTTTGTGAAGAAGCATTTTATGAAGTCGAAGAAGAAAAATCAAGATAAAGAAGTGGCCTACGTGATAAATAAATTGGAGAACCTAAAGTAAGTTATGAAACATAGTTTAGCTAATATATTTGGGGCTTTAATATATAATCTTATCAATTAACTTGGCAGGTTGGATAATGAATTTATCTGGGAGGATGCACCCTTTGCTTTGAAATTGCATTCATTCTTACAAATCCTCAATGGAGAGGTTTTTTACAAAAGGCGAGGTCATTGATGCCTTCTGTAAAATGTTATTTAGGGGAGCATCCACATCTGGTAGGCCATACCACAAATCAATATATTGTTCAACCTTCTTCACAGTAAGTGATGTAAATTAGTATGAATTAATAGATTGTAGAAGACCTAGTATTATGATGTGGTTATTAATAATTTTGATTTTGCAACTATTTAGGCTTCAATAAGATCGTCAAGAAAGTTTTCCATGCAACAAGTGATGAAGACGGATATGATAGAACAAGGGTTTAGATATATTTTAATACCTTTGTGCAGTGATAATACACACTTTCACTTGTTGGCGGTGGATACAGAAGCAATGACTTTCATTCATTTAAATTCTCTTGCTAGTGGCCGTAAATATAAGCATGATTTTGACTCAGCGGTGAGCTACCTACCTTTATTCATATATATGTTCATTCCATTTGATAAAAAATGTCATTGAAATTCATGATATATTTGACAGGTAAAAGAACTGAAACAATATACTCGCGAGGAACTTACGGCTATTCATCCATATCTACAAAGTCAACATCCCTTGGACAAATGGCCCTCCGTTAGACAAAATTGTCCCCAACAAGAACATAGGTCAGTAAGTGAGGAAGAGTTTAAAAATTTTAAAATGATCAAAGTATTTTATTACCCCACTTATTGAAATCTGAAATACTGTTTGTTATTTTCAGCGTGGACTGTGCCTTCTTTGTTATGCAATACGTCCGATGTCTCCTATACGATGAGAAGATGGATTTCAAACAAGGAGATATGACGAAAATGAGATTTGATCTGACAGTAAATATTATGGGAGACATGTATTGTAAAACATGAGAGTGTCAATTTCTTGAAGTAATGTTGTAAAAAAACATCCTTTGCTCAAAACTCGGCTCAATTTGTATAGAAATTGTGTAATTTGTATGAATATAATTTATTGTCCAGAGAAACAAAACAATTGTGTGATGTTGATTCACATCGACTTGCTGCAATGTAGTGTACCAACTGATACGGTAAGAAAACAACTCATAATGATTTGGACAAAGTTTGCACACCAGAAATAACATCTCTTTGGTAAACTCTAACTACTGACATATATCCAAGTATCGAAGGTCCATAAGTGGGTTTCTGATACATAATTTGAAAACATGACTTTATCGTCTCGAAGGAATTGAAAATTGGTATGCATTCTGTATTCACTTAGTAAGATGGATTATCTCTACCATAAATTTAGAATACTTGTTTCAAATTGTAAATTTTAATAATTAAATAAAATTACAGGATTTGGTCACAACTTGTAGATAAATATAGAATATTAATCTATAAATCATGATTTTATTTAATGGCCAAGGTGAGCATGAAATTTACTTTTCAGGAACACGGTGGACCTGAAATAAAATGAATTCAGGCCACGGTGGGCCTGAAATAAATCATTTCAGGCCCACCGTGGGCCCGAAATAAAAACACTTTAGGCCCAAGGAGGGCCTGAAATAAAAACTTTCAGGCCCACGTTAGACCTGAATAGATCCATTTCAGGCCCAGGGTGGGCCTGAAATAAATCAATTCAGGCCCACGGCGGGCCTGAAATAAAAACACTTCAGGCCCAAGGAGGGTCTGAAATATAACCTTTTAGGCCCAAGTTGGGCTTGAATAGATCCATTTCAGGCCCAGGGTGGGCCTGAAATCAAGTCATTTCAGGCCCACCGTGTGCCTCAACTGGGAAAATTTCAGGGTCTCTGTTAACCATTAAATACTTCTGATTTAAGTTGGTGGATAATAAATTTGTAGTTGTATAGGTGTAATACGTTTATAGAAGACAACTGATAAATATTGGTACTTAGTGTGCACATAAAAATCCACTGATATAGGCTTGGTGATACAGCAAGATTAGAGGGTTGGGCACCCAAAATCTCATCTCCTATCTCAACCCTACCTACTGATCTAGATTTTTCAGAATTCCAGATATGGGATGTTGATTCACATCGAGTTGCTGCAATGTAGTGTACCAACTGATACGGTAAGAAAATAACTCATAATGATTTGGACAAAGTTTGCACACCAGAAATAACATCTCTTTGGTTACCTCTAACTACTGACATATATCCAAGTATCGAAGGTCCATAAGTGGGTTTCTGATACATAATTTGAAAACATGACTTTATCGTCTCGAAGGAATTGAAAATTGGTATTCATTCTGTATTCACTTAGTAAGATAGATTATCTCTACCATAAATTTAAAATACTTGTTTCAAATTGTAAATTATAATAATTAAATAAAATTACAGGATTTGGTCACAACTTGTATATAAATATAGAATATTAATCTATAAATCATGATTTTATTTAATGGCCAAGGTGAGCATGAAATTTGCTTTTCAGGAACACGGTGGCCTGAAATAAAATGATTTCAGGCCTACGGTGGGCCTGAAATAAATCATTTCAGGCCCACGGTGGGCCTGAAATAAAAACACTTCAGGCCCAAAGAGGGCCTGAAATAAAACCTTTCAGGCCCACGTTGGGCCAGAATAGATCCACTTCAGGCCCAGGGTGGGCCTGAAATAAATCAGTTCAGCCCCACCGTGTGCCTCAACTGGGAAAATTTTGTTGTCTCTGTTAATCATTAAATACTTCTGATTTAAGTTGGTGGATAATAAATTTATAGTTGTATAGGTGTAATACGTTTATAGAAGATAACTGATAAATATTGGTACTTAGTGTGTACATAAAAATCCACTGATATAGCCTTGGTGATACAGCAAGAATAGAGGGTTGGGCACCCAAAATCTCATCTCCTATCTCAACCCTACCTACTGATATAGGTTTTTAAGAATTCCAGATATGGGAGGTCCATCAGTGAGTTTTGCTCAAAACTCACTGATAGACCTAAACCACTGATATAGCCTTGGTGATACTGCAAGATCAGAGGGTTTGACACCCAAAATCTCATATCCTATCTCAACCCTAACTACTGATCTAGGTTTTTGAGAATTCCAGATATGGGAGGTCCATCAGTGAGTTTTGCTCAAAACTCACTGATAGACCTAAACCACTGATATAGCCTTGGTGATACAGCAAGAATAGAGGGTTGGGCACCCAAAATCTCATCTCCTATCTCAACCCTACCT